>JASANE010007086.1:0-54980 GCA_030248225.1 Trileptium ribeirensis | reverse complement strand
CTGCTTGAAACAAGAATTTCGGTTACTATATAGATCTGGTCTGTCCCGAGGGACCACACACGGCAAATCCGCCATGTTCGTGAGATTTTCCTCTATGGCCGCCCTCCCACTAGGCCAAAACCTTGCAAGTTCAACGAAATTCAAAAATGTTTTATGTCTCTAAAATTATGTTTTGTGTATGAAAAATGCTTTTAGAGCATTAAATACCGCTATTTCAAATGCTAAAATGTGAAAATACTCATACCACAATCAATTTACACGAAACTAGAGAAATATTGTTAAGAAAAATTTATTTCCTCACTTTGAACTTTCACCTTAGAATGAACATGTGAGAGCCCAGAAAAAACCCTGCCACCGACTTTTCGGGGGAGGGCTGTTGACAGGCCACCATATAGAATACTAAATAGCATTGTAAACGTTTATATATGAGTCAATATTATATAAATCAGTAACGAAGTTAATATATACATTTTTATTTTGATAACCAGTGCTAAACATTTGTGGGTATTGGCGATAAGCACAAATAAGCGATTATCAGTTACTATGCAAATAGTTAGCAGCAGCAATAGCGGTAGCGCATGGAACGCCGCTTGAGGCAACGTCGATTTGTCGGTACGGGATGTCAAAATCGGTTGTTGGTCAGGAAGTCGTACGGCGTGCCTGAATTCGGTATATATACATTGGTAGAACATAGGATTTGCAATATTCGTCATCACACTGTACTGTGTACACTAAGAGCCTTATAAAACTGCCACGAGCTTGCTCAGAAAGTAGTAAACGGTGGTTTCGGAGCTGACATCCATTCAATGATTGTGCTTTGGCACCTTCGGCTGCTAATCACGAAACAACACAGAAACACCAGCACCCAAAACATATTTGCACTTGGCAGTTTCCATGTCTTCTCAGTATATATAACGGCTTAATAGTTTTAAGTGAACTTAGCGATAAACCACATAGTTAAGCTTGTATATTGTACTCGATGCTTGCTCTACCGAAATTGTGGATGCCTGCGTTGATAGGTTTAACGATGCGCAACCAAGGTATAGCTTTAACAGCAAAAAATTTTGATTTTATATATTTACGCAAAAAATTATTGATTTCAATCCAAAAAAATATGCCGTTTTTTCCTATGCTTTCGCTCGCGCAAATTACATAAATGTGTACTGCCTACTGATATTATACCTGTCGCACAAGATTTAATCAAAACCTCTCAGCCTTTAAGAAGTTATTGACGATAACTGTGGAATCTTTTATGTTTGGGCTCTGAAATAACGGATTTAACCCCAGGTTCTTAACTAATATATTCAGACCGGGGGTTGAACGACTTTGTGAAGTTTTCCAAAAATAAGGGACCTGAGAATTTGGTAAAAACTTGAGAGAGAGAGTCTGGAATTAGTGGGCAAGCATCTGTTTGGCCTCAATTTAGTGGTTTATGAACCTGGTCCATGATTGTTTCCATGGTTTGTCCAATAAAGAGTCACAAATTAAACCATATTCCTCAATCTGTGCAAAACACCACAACCGTTGCAGTGGTTGAACAGTCAAAAACTGCAATGTCATGTGTATCTGTTTAAAATAGTTACATATAATACCGTGTAACGATGCTTAGTATCATGTGAGTGACCCGTTCTAAACAACGGTGTGATCAGCCCTTAAACTGCTGAGAGTGCCCCCCAAAAAACTATTGGTTGACCGGACCCCTCCAAACTGCAGTGTTGGAGTGCCTAACTCCTATTGCCGCATGAGGCTAGTGTTTACACTTTTCATCCATATGTCATTTTCTAAAAGAAAACACTGGAATAATTTTTCTGTAAGCAAATTGAAATACTAGTCTGATCGAAGAGATTGAAGAAATTCAGAATATGTTAGGGGTTGCGTTTGGATAACGTTGGCAGATTTGAAAATATTGAACTCGTATATGGATGTATTCGATACAGTTTTATATGTGCTATATATACGCAATAACATATTATATTTTGTGAGACATACCTTAACATGTGAGTGGCCCCACAATTGGGTGTTCGGGCGCAGTGTTTTTTCCAAAAATGGACCCTGGGTCCAGACCTTAAACGCTGGGTCTAGACTTACAATTTTTGGTTCGAGAATTCACGAAATTGTACACAATAAAGAAAATTAATTACGAAACGCAATTTGAATTATTACAAATTACAAATACATAAATTGTTCTCTGCCTGTCCCAAGCCAGGATAAACGATGAGGGCCATGCCTGAAACATTCAGCAAGCAACTATTCACAGATGTAAGCACAAACGGCTGAAAGCCTGCACTTTTTAATAGAATTTATTAGCAGACCCTATGTCTCCGAAGCCGAAACTGCCTGGGTCCCACGTGGGTCCACATAATATATTTGGGTCAGACCCACCTGTGGACCAAAAAAACCTTGGTTCAGGCCGGCTCGGCTCACTGTGCTATTTTCTAATGACTATTATTTAGATTTACAAATTATTCCCATCTGACGCTTTTGTGCTTCAATTTAGGTATTGCCTCATTGGGACTGAAATAAACTACGAAATCAACTGTTTGCTCGTGCAATATTGGATTAGGCTTCTTCAGTACCTGTCCATGTCTTGTTTTGGGCTAGTCCTGAAATACACGAGTTCGCATTACGCCTTTGCAGGACCAGTTCTGTGAAGCAATGTTACGCGTTATTCCTTTGTATGTTTTAGGTAAAACTCGAAAAAGTTCTCGGTCTCACTGTACATTCCGGTGTCGGCTTGGCATGCGATGCACAAAATGGAATTATTGCTTATCCCGCAGGGTAAGAGGGAATATAGCTTGTTTATTTTTTCTTGGTAGATGTATTTTGAGATTTTATTTCTGTCAATTCAGCATGAGTTTGGAACTATTAACTTAAATATAATATAATAACCGGTTTCTTTAAAGTTTGAAATTGATTTGTATTTCCTGTCAATTTGGCTGCTTGCGGGTAAACGTTTTCTGTGGAAGGTGGGCAAATCCGCTGTAATTTTAAAAAATAAGGATTTGTAACTAGATCTCTAGACGAATGCTGTGCAATACTGAAGTTGTATTGCGCGATTAACGTCGATTTCTCAATTATTTTAACCTTTTCAAGTATATCTACATCTCTGTTCTAATTGAGCGGCGCGAAGCGAAGCATTTTGGTTTTCGTCAGGGGGGGATGGCACTGTCTGTCCGCCCGTACGTCGGTCGAACACCTCAATAACTACGGGGCCGATTTTTAATTTTCTGTTTGAAATGCTTAATATCTTTGAGGTGCAAGAAATACAGTTTTTGTCAAAATTTGTTTGAGTTAATTAGTAATTAACTAACCGGTTAAGCGGGTTTGCTGATTTTTAGCAGTTTCAAACAAAAATTACTTATTTTTCAATGAATAATTAGTGCAAAGCTATTATTTTGGTGCGTATACTACTTTTCGCTGGTCTAATTAGGAATCTGGTTGTTTAGGACTTTTTAAAATCACCCCAAAATTGTTGATTTTTGCGTTCGGGGTTTCCGATGACGCTGACTATCAATATGGATTTTTAAAGCTCTATGATTTTATCATGTGTGCTAATTAGATAATTAATAAACTAATTAGGTGATATTACTAAATAATTAGCTAATTTTTATAGCTAGCTAACAATATGTATGGTGGATGTGGCATCATTGTCTAGAACGTGATACTTATTATAAATTGATAAATTCAGCTATTGGTTATACGTATTTCAAAACATCGGTCACTTTATCGTTTTCAATATCCTCGAAAACCTTTGTAATAACAGAAGCAACAAAGTGTGGCATTATAGCCCTCAGATACATATAGAAGACCTCGCTATATCATGGCGCTCGGGAATACAGGTTCCGAGCATTCATAGTTAGTAGACATTTTATAAAAATACCTACTTAAATTCAAATATACTACTTTATCGTTATAACAATAATCTGATTTTAGAAATTAAAAAAATTTCAAATTATTTTTCAACCAAACTATTCTCTTATGTAAAATTAAAATGTATTAATTTTAACAAACTGATTGTGAGTGCTCGGTGAGGAAGCAGGTGTATTTTCGTAATTTTCTAACTAAATCGGTACCTGCCAACCTGTATCTAATGATCACCAATCGGTTGAATATAAGGGAAAGAAATTTTTACTAGCATGCTGATTTATTGAGTATCTATGTCGTTTAGGTTACTTCTCAAATGCAACATGTCGGTGAACATTTTGAATACCAATATCGATATTTAGATCAAACCAATACTTTTAAATACATTGAAAATAACGAAATCTTGCAGGGCTGTTGAGGGTGTTCTAATGAATACAGTATATACCATTCCAAAAAGGGTATACCGGTCACAGATAGGTTCAAATGAATCACCCATTGTTTTCAGTGACCCAAAAACCTTTATAGAACCATATAATGCTTATTAACGATTATAATAAAAATATGGTTTATAAATGGTTAAAAGGTCCATTCAGTGGGTTGTGTGTACCTCCATTAAATTTAGACAAGATGTTTACTAAATGTGTGCTGTAATAATATTAGGTAACTAGGGATTGAACGTTGTGTCAACATAAAGGTTCTTGAGATTAGATTTCTACGTTGTGCTGTATCTCAACCGTTCCAGCATAAAATCTGTTTGTTGCCGGTTCCGGCTATCCGAGTTATTTCATGGATATTACGACAAAAATAGTTTAACAGCCGAAAGTTCTAATTGAGGTTTTAGTTTTGCGCTTATTATTCTCCAGTCGCTCCTGTACAATATAGCCTTGGTGTTATAATGTTTTAGGTGCGCTGTTGTACTGTATAGTTTGCACAAGAACCGTCAAACGCACATTATCAATGCGTCGAAAAAGACAATTACCTGTGTAGCGTTTACGGCTGATGGGCGCTATTTGGCAACTGGGGAAGTAAGTCGACATGTTCCTATTATTGCTTTTGATTGTATATTATGTCCGAGTTTAATCGCATCACTGCGAAATAATAGCACCGTTGAACAATGCGAAGTCTCATAGGTTGCTGGTGTATATTTTTGAAGCTTTCAAGTTTTGAACTTGAAATAGTTATAAATAGTGGAATATAGAGCGAGGGCTATAAATGTGATGTTAGCTGGAAAGCACAGGGAATTTGGTTTTTCAAAACTGCTTTCATTTACGTGAGGAAACTGTGCTGGAGGGCACCTGTAGCGTGAAATATAAGTGAAATTTGGCTTATTTTAGCGCATTCATGGAATGAGATTTTCAAAGAGCCCATGAAACCCAAAACACACAAAACGGCAATATCTCCGCAACCGCTCTAGTCTCTAGCTATATTGATGTTATTGGTCTCATTTTGCAGAACATAATAATACATTAACATCCTGTAATGTAGTTGCACATTAAATACGTGACAAAAAAGAGCGGATGTATCTCCATGGCTAATAATTATATGGCTGATATTTGGAGCATTTTGTATGTAGATGCTCAATATAGGTGCATACGTTTGATTTCCGAATGACTGCTTTTTCGAATAAATTTCTCGGCTTAAACCTGCAGGAATAGAAATTATGTGGAATTTCGCGAGCTAGAACATACTCCCAGAAACACGCACGAGGTCGTTTTGCAGTAATACTATAAAGCGAAAATCATTATGTCGTTCGCCGTTATAGGGAGTGGTTATTTGTCGCTTTTGTTTTTAAGTACATAAGTCTTAATGACACACAGATATTTAAAACGAGGCACTGAACTTAGCCTGTTATGATACCACAACACTAAAGTTTGATTTTGAATGCTTGTGTTGTAACTTTTAGAGTGGACATCAGCCAGCTGTTCGTGTATGGATGTGCAAGATAAATCTATGGCTGCTGAATTTCTTGCTCACAAACATGCGGTCGCGTGTGTTGCATTTTCGCCAAATATGAAATATTTGGTGAGCGTGGCAATGAATTCGATCTAGAGATTCATGTTTGGAATTGGCGAACGAACGCTAAAGTGGCTTCGAATGAAGTATCGAATAAGGTCTAATGTCGGTTTCTTAGAGGTGCTATATTTTTACATGATTGCTGACGATACATATTATATTTAATTGGCACGGCTAAAATTGGATGTGATAGCATCCGCTTGCATCTTTAATAAGCAGATCTCTTTGTCTGAAATTTAAAGTCTGTATCTAGTGATCAAAAGCGGTATCTTGCTCATTGTATCCGTAGTAGCAAGATATTGACAACGAATGATGGAATGTTGTCGTTGTAGCTTGTTAAGCGAAATGTCGGTTTATCGGAAAGAACCAACAAACCGCTCTGACAAAAGATTAGTGAGTAAAATGAAGAGAAACGACAATAATCTATCCTAATTTTTCTTCTACAGATTAAGGGAAAATTCGTCTTTTTCATATTTTTCAATCGGACCTTGCGGTTTAGTGATACGTTTGGATGGGTGCTTTTGATGTCTTTAGGCTTTCTTAGGTCGCCGGTTTGGATCGTTTTATTAATTTTTTCGATATCTGTACAGATGCGCCTGTACACACCATTTGAAGATTTTGCGAGTTTGGTTTTTTGATTTCCTTGAAAAAGGCGTGAAATCGGCATAGTGCTGCCACCAAGCCTATTAGTTTCAGCTACAATCAGAATTACAATGTCCACCAAAAATGATGTCGCTCGCTCGAGACTTGCTCGAGCCTTGCTCAAAATAAATTTGTTCTAAAAATATAATTTATTATTATTTTAATAGTTTCGAAATCTCGAGCGAGACACTCGCTCCGCAGACAAATTCAAACGATAGCGCAATCGATCGATATTCGTTTAAAAGAAATTCGTTATATAAATTCAACGCGAAATAACATTTTTTATTAGTGTTTTATTTTAAAGCAATTGAAATTCGTTTAAACAAAAGCGATCGATTTTTCGAGCATTTAATTTTGATTGTAACTGGAGGTCTTGGAAAATTTCTTAGAATATTTCAAAACAAGTTGGTTATATGGGCTCAATGGTTAGTTCTGTAGTGCTGCCATACAATTGGTTAAAAATTTCTGTTTTACACATGAGGTGTAGTTATGTGATTTAAATTATTTCCGATTACGGGACATAACTCGATAAAGCGGTGAGATATCTAAAAAGCTCTTGATCATTTCATTAGGACATGCTTTTGACTGTTTGATTCGTTTATAAACAAACGTTACAGCTTCTGGTTGCGTATAAGTTCGTTCATAAACGAACGCAAAAAGCTTCATTGTTAAATTCAAACTAAATAAAGAAATTGGTTAAATTTTGTAAACGACTGTTCTAATTTAGTGCTGGGTTCTATTGGTGCGTTGGGCTTGGTGTATTGTACAAGTACAGTTACAATCAGAATTAAGTGCATATAAAATCGAACGAAAACGCAATCGATCTATCTTCGTTTAAACGAACTTCGTTAAATTAAGTGCAAACTAACATTTTTATAAAAATATTTTTTTATTTCAACGCAATCGAAATTCGTTAAATTGAACGCGAACTAACATGTTTTATTAAATTTTTATTTTGACGCAATCGATATTCGTTAAATTAATCGAATTTCGTTTAAACGATGGATTTTCGTTTCAACGTAAACGATCGAAATCGAACGAAGCTTCGATCGATTTTTGAGCACTTAATTCTGTTTGTAACTGCACATTACGGAGTAACAATGCGCTTTTGACCGCAAAAAATTTTTTATAGTAATATAATAATATAATAACTAGTGGATAGATTACCCTGATAATGTTACTTTATATTCCGCTTCATAATGTACAACTAAACTTAGGATGACCCCGCTGACCATCCTATTTTGTGTTTTGCCAAATAATTTGACCTCTCGAATATTTTCAATAGGTTGAAGAAAGCTCATTTATGTTCGTAAACTTCAAATTTCTGTGCGAGCAAAATTTGGCCCGATAAATATTTTGTTCGCAAACTATAAATCAGAATATGACTGTTTCATTTGTGACATTATAGTTACCTCAAGTTTCTTCGCGAACGGAGACGAATACTTATTCAAAAATAGGAAATGTTGCTCAACTGTCGTTTCCTAATTACAAATCGCTAAGTCTTGACTTGCAATCAACCGAATTGAAATTGCTTGTAACGTTGCATGTAGATTCCGCATCGAGTTATACAAAATGGGATGGTTAGTGGGCACATTGTGCGTGAGTAAACTTTAGCTGCACCGCCTATCATCATCTTTTGACACTGTGTACAGAAGGCTGTTAGAGAACAAAACAGTAATTGCAATAGCCAATTCCATATTCAAAAATTTCATTTAATAATGGTGCTAATTTCTGTTCGCTAACACAATGCACTTATTTGCTGTTTGGTAACGATATCGTTTCACTCAACTCATGACGTGGCAACTCGCATTCCGCGTTGTTTCGTCACGCTATCACATTTCGTTTTATTAATGATAAAACATGTATGTAGTTCGCAAATATGAGATGTGGTGTGTAGGATTTAAAAGACTAAAACGGGATATGTCTGTACGATAACAAAATAAAAATTTTTCGGATCAAATTTTAGCGGTCACAAATTGGTTATATACTTAATGTTTTAGAACTAATCGGTAATAGGTCATTGTTTTGTTTTTAACGTTTTTGATGTGTTGTCCAAAACATCAGTTTTAGGTTAATTTACATACGTGACAGATGGTTGGGACACCGAACAAGCGATCACCAATCGCTAATGACAGAATGGGACGGTAGGAGCACCTTAAGTTTAGTCAAGGATTACAAAACCAGTAATTGATGTGTATGCTAATGTCTATAGGAAACTACAACAGATAGTGTAACAGTGGTGAACATGTCTGCATAGGAATTGCCTCAATCGGTGAAATGTCTGTGTATTACTCTAGTAATTTCAAAGTATTGTATTTTGTTATTGTAGCGTAGACAGATGCGGAATTTGCTGGGGAAATAGTAGTATCTAGACGTGAATATTCAAGTTTATTCCCGCTGCATGCAACGGAAGACATTCCAGGAAAATAACCTAAATTTTTCATAAAGCTGGGCTCTTCATTCGTTGCAAATTTTGCCAGGAGGTATAAACCGAGGGCGCCCGATTTTTCCAATGAGATTTTGCCAAGAGAAAAGTGGGTAAAATCGTGCCAACAATACTGCCAAAACACGTTTGATGGAGACTTATTTTGAAGTAAATTTTGACAAAATTTGGGAAATTTTTAGCTTCAGCATGGAATTTTAGTACAAATTTTGATCAAATTTTATGTACTTTGGCCGGTGTTTTTACCGAGTGGAAACAAAGAAATTTGCCAAGAAGCGGTGAATGGAGAGAGTCCGAAATTTAGCCGGGGGCACGAACAAGGGTAAGGTGAGCACTCGATTTTTGCCAGGGTGCACTTGAAAATGATAGAGCCCCCACCCCCAATTTGGAGAATGCAGTAAAGTATATTATGACATTATTAATCTAGGGCTATTGACATTATGCACAATATTATTCTGAGGTAGTTCATATATTTGATATCGATTTGGATTTAAAAATGTATTCAGGGGCTTTTGACCAGTAGCAAAAAATCTTGCGTACATATCATTGACATATAATAATCATTTCTCAGGTTTTCCGGTGTTTTATTTGTTTTGTCTCAATCATTTTTAAAAATCACGTGATTGTTAGTCGCTAAATTCGTTATAACTTGAACTTGTTTTAGCTTATTTAAACTTTTCGTGGAAGACAAGCGTCTTCACAAATAGCAGCCCGAAAATTAATAAAAATGGAATAAATTTATGTTGAAGTCTTTGTTTGAATTTCGGTCAGGAAAATTGGAAATTGTATACTCATGGACTCTATAACCTTCTACGTTTTGTCGATATATTGACATATTGATCAATGCAGTAACTACATTACAGCACAGATGATTTTGACTAGGAAGAGTTGTGCTTAGGACGTATATTATACAAGTTTTAAGAACGTGAAATATCACTCAAAGGCTCGACCCCTATCACATTGTTCCATCCAGTTTCGTATAAACATTTACTATAAAATTGAAAGATAGAGGAACATGATCAGGGGTAATATCTGCATAAGTTCAAATAATTTTCTATCTTTAGTGCAAAACTTTTTCGTATTCAAAAGCGCATTTTTCCACCATTTCAAACAAAATTTTCAACCAAAAGAGCATTTTCCTTGTATACTACACTAAGTCCAATACACCATAGAACACCGTACTAAATAGAAAACAATAGAATAGACCATTTTTGCACCAAACGGTAAACGACATGTCTCCAGTCCAATAAGTAAAATGCATTGTTGAAAGCAAAACCATCTCGCCTTAACGCATTACCTCGGTATTTCATTATTAATACAAGAGTATTTTTTCACCAACAACCTCATTCACGTAGCCCATTAAACACGCATTACCTAACGTTATATTTTTCAAAATAACATTATTCAGAGGTTTCTTTTTCCTTGTCCGTAAAAGGCATTTCGGAATAATTCACCATCTTGGCGATACAATCAGCTGCTGCTTATTGATTATTTACTTGTCGAGTTTTCCGTATTTTTTCTTATACGACCTAGAGCTGCCAAAATGACTGTTGCTCGCTCTACACTTGCTCACGACTCGCTCAAAATATATTTATTCTAAAATTGGTATTGTTAATTTAAAATAGTTTTGAAATCTCGAGCGAGCCACGAAATCGCTTTAAATGTTACAGTCATTGCCGGCGCGTACTGTAAACCTAAATTGTATTTGATATGTAAGCCTTTTTCTCGTCATTGGAACTAGATACTTGGTTTTATTTTTATTTTTCGTTATCTTTACTCTAACGTACAGGGCCCATGAACGGTTTTAGCGTAGTGAAACTTTTATTAGAATGGAAGCCAACTCGCAGTAGTTCTCAAAAAGACCGGCATTTTGAACGAATAAAGACTGGATAGATGTCAAATAAATACCTATCCGCGTACAAATTTTTGAACAAACACTGACCAGCTCGCGAACATAAATTAAAAAAAGCGCGCCAAAAAATTTAAAACAGTTGAGAACAAAGTTATGACTCATTTCCAAACAAAATTTAACAATTTTTCCAACGATCTTCACTCATTTTTTTGAGAAAATATAGATTAGCGTATCCTATGTACATGTTGCTTGAAGGCAACTTTCTTGCTCATGTTGCCCTAAAGCATTCCAGTTTGTTGTCTTCCGCCTGAAAATGGCTGTTACGTTTCCATTATTGCATTGTTAGTTTATTTTAATAATCTCATGGGATTGCATGGTGACTTAAGTAGATATTTAAGGTGTTTCGAGGTTTGTTTGTTGCGCGATGGACATGGTGTTCATTCAGTTTTGTCGCTGTGAAGTTGATGCGCTGAAAATTCATCGCATCACCGCGTAAGCTGTACAGCAATGAATGTAACTGCCTGTCACTGAGCGTCACCTGAGTGTATTCGTTTCGTTTCTTTTGGAACATGGGTTGCTGCACAATACCCATAATTAATATTATAAAAAGCAAGCACCATATTTTTTCATGCATGCTACTAGGATTTTTCTTATTAGTTACGGGATATTTTTTTTTACATTTTTATTTATTTTGTTTTAGGTCACAGCCATTTCGTTCTCTGAAAGTGGTAATTATTTTGTGACGGTTGGTGTGCGACATGTAAAGTTTTGGTATCTTGAGCGCAATAAAACGGCGTCTGCTAAAGTGAGTATTATTTGTGCACAATATTATCCATACTGTTGATAGAAACCTTATTGTATGGAATTACTGTTTGTATACTGTAAATTTCGTGATACATGCAGATCATTGGCGCATTTTACTGCCACGTTCTGAGACTGTAATTGTATTGATCACAATAATTGAAAATATCAGCGGCTTGTAACTAGATACTTACTGCAGCTCATAGACATGAAAGGAAAGCCTAAATACATGGCTTCTTCATTGGCTGAAAATTTTACCAAGGGCATGAACCGGGACTCTCGATGCGGACCCGGGACGCTGGATTTTGCCAGGGGTGTGAACTGAGGGACGCTGCTGGCTTTAACCCGGGGGGGTGAACTCAACGGCCGAAATCTAGCAAATTTTGAACATTTTAATACTTTCGTCCAAAAAAAGTCAATTAATAAATTGCGTCACAAATGATGTAAAAACGTCTTTATGGACTTACCAACTTCCGCCCAAATTTTTTTCCGAAAATTCCTCAAATGTTTAACGTAAGAAAGGAATTTTAGTAAAAAATTTTTGTCAATATTTATGTTAGCTTTTTATGACACGTTTACTGTCATGTATGTATTTTCAGGCAATAAGATGATGTTTTTGTATTGGAAATAGTGGCAAATAACGTTTAAAAACATTTTGTGCACAAAACATAAATTTAGAGATATTGACAAAACTGGGATTTAGCTGAAGAAGGGGTCTCTATCGAATGCGGCGATGCATACGGACGACTTGCGAACATGGGCGTTTAGAAAGTTTGTGTGGGGTCCCCACGTCCCCCACCTTGCCTCACTGTGGACGGGTCAACGTAACCGTACATAGTTTTCTATTTCAAAGTTAATATGATCTGCACTATCTTGAAAAATCGATTAGTTATTATATTTGCAGTTTCAAGACACGGCAGTTCCGCTGTCCGGAAGATCGGCAATTTTGGCCAAGCAACGAAGTAATTATTTTTTGTGACGTGGCTTGCGGTATTGGACGCAAATGCCGAAAATACGTATACGATTACGGCGATCGGGCAAGCTGTGTATTTTCGATGCAAGACGACTTATTAGCAAGCATGTTGACGTTGAAAGTAAGTCTGAATCAGTTTAACCATGGCACATTTGCGGGGTTTGAATTAAGATGATTTCACGATTTCAGCGACAGACATTTCTGTATGTAGTTCGATCTCCGATGTTGATTGTCCCGAAGTTGAGTTGTCTATGTAAATTTGAACCGTATTTGTTAAGACAAAATAATTCTGATAACCTGAAAACTTGGTAGACGTATGTAGTTTCACAGCACATCATCGTACGCTGTCGCCCGAAGCGAAGAATTAGTGTTTGTCGCGTGTTCGAACGGCGTTGTTCGAGTGTTCCATGCCGATTCATTACGATACGCTGCGACGCTCCCGCTGCCATATTATCTTGGATTCGATATAGCTGCAGCGATTAACCCAGCGTATGTTTTTGTTTAATTATTGTTAACCTGTTTGGCTGAGTACTCCAACTTATAAAATTTCAGTATCAATTTGAAATTTAGGTAGTTAAATGCCCCAAACACTATTACAGATAGCTCCACCAGTGCTGGGCTCATGTAATGTAAGCGAAACTGATATAGAGGTCCATTGGTGGCTACCCCAACTAAACTCTCATCATATGTTGTGGAATAAACCCACACGTGTTCACTCGCACGCCGGGTGTTAAAGTTCGGAGAACACCTGTGATAGCTTTAGGGCGACGACTTTGGCCGTCGTGCTCGTCATCTTCGTTATGATAGTGCATTATTTGGTTTTCATACTCCAGGGCTGGTGGCAGAAAATGCTTCATGTCCGCGCGGCGTGTTAGGCAGTATGGTGGTGTTATGTTTTTGTCACTAATGTTTTTCACACTGTTTACTCTGTGTCCGGTGTAGCTAGCCAATTCAGTGTTGTTGACTTCAGTTACCTACAGTCATTGCTGTTGAGTTTCGAACGAACATAGTTCGAGCAACGATAGTTTTGTGCGCATTTCAGACAGTTGCGAACGACATTAACATGTTTAATATATTAACAGCTTTTGTCTACTTTTTAATTTTTTCATTTGCATATTCGATTACATTATCGAACGGATATAGAACACATCCGAACAGTTTCTGAACAAACATCGCACGAACAGCGATCATTTGTGTCAGCGACTGTAGCACAACTCATAGTGTTATATTCTTTGCGCATGTATTTTTGTAACTCGCGTTGTGCATATAGCGATCGTAGCATTACTGTTTAAAATTAAAAGATTGTTTGGTCTTATGTCATACTGCCGTGTCTTATCTTTTTGTGAGTCAAAGTTTTTTAACGGGACTAGTTAGCAAGCGGAAGCTTCAACTACTACTCAAACGAAATCCACTTCTTTTCTCGCATTATCGAAATTGGATACCGTCATTTAATATTTTGAGCATGCACCTATTTAGCCCATCGTTTGTAAATATTGTTTTTGTAAACGCTACTATCGTTAGGGTGATTTTTTATTTTTTTTTCAGAAATATGCAGCCGCCACCGAAAAGCGCACGGCATCCCAACGCGATTGCAGTTTGCCTCGATCAAATTCATAAAATAGTGAGCATGCGATATTGATTTTTGTACAATATATAAAATATTAATATATAATCTCTGGACGAAAGAACGGCGATTTCTTGTCTGCAGCAATAATATTTTTCCTAGAAATTACAACTGGCACAACTAATGTACTGATGATTACACTTAATATTACTGTTAACTGTCCTCTCCACAAAAGGTGAGGTAATCCTGAGAAATTTTAGTACTCCCACCAGGATTTTGGCGGTTCATATCAATGTCATGCCTCGAGGTAAATATTTGTTTTCTCTCAGGTCTGCCGCAGCAGCACGCCTGAATATTGAGGTAACATAAAAACAATCGTCCTAACAAAAAGCGGTTATAAGAAAACTAGAGCCGTTTCGTTTATCCACTTCACCCTTACCCGAGCACGAAATTGCGACGATTTGATCAGATCGACGAATTTATTCAGCAAATATACATTTCGGCCACATTGATGACATATTTTTTTCGTTTTTTTTTTGGTTGTCGATGATACCGTCGGCACCCAAATTTTTCGATAAAAGTTTTTTCTTGATACATAAATGTATAATTATATCATTGGACATTCCAACCGTATTAATGAGCTGAACCGGTTCACTGGTTAGCAGCTTTGACTTATGGTAAAGCATGGCTTTTAGCATACAATAGAGGCAGACCTCTAATCCGTGAACCGATTCAGCTCGTCAGTGTGGACCTTGTGATAAATATAATTACGTATGCATCTATCGATCAAATTTTATTTCGATTTCATGTTCATGGTACTAAGGAGATTGTCGAAGACAAGATCGAAAACTAAGAAGTGAATGCGACCTAATGCACATTTTCTTAGACCTATTGTCGAGCTGAGAAGAGTGGTAGCAAAATCATCACAGTATCTTCAAAATCTATAAGGTTGATCGAGTCGCTAAAGGAAAAGACCGAAAAATAAATGCTACTGGATTTATTTCGCCTGTTTACGACAAAATCTTAAGCAAACGAATAACGCGTCCGCCGGTAATACCTATGGTCAGTATGTGTGCAACATAAACAACGACGTAATGCTGTTGTAAAGCCACAGAAAACATGATTAAATGATTTATGAAACTCAGTAAACGTGGGGGCATGTTTTCAATCCTAGGTAAACTGGGGAAATCAAACCGAGTATATTGGAAACCTCCAGCTAAAATTCGTCCAGGTGCTATTTTAATGCTGTGGTGAGACCAGTTTATCGAATTAAAGGTTGTTCGTCTCGTGACGACTTAGCAGATGAACATTTTTTGTGTGCTTATTTCCATATTTTCCGGTATCTTATCAGATGAAGATTTATCTACAAACCGACCAGTTGAAATTAGTAACGTACTTTATTTGTGATTGCTTTAATTTCGATAGCAGTTATAGTTTCTATGCCAACCTGCTGCGCTTGTACAATGAGTTACACGGTACTCTAGCCTGTCCGTAGCCTTCCGAGAAGTGGAGGGCGCTTTGAGTGTCCCATATTCGTTCGCGGAAGAAAATTAGCTTGTGCGGAAACGAAATTTTGTTATGTGTGCTAAAATTTCCGTATTTTCAGGCATTTTACTGCCGTGCAAATATTTTTCAGCGCATAAACAGTGTTTTTGCATTTAAATAATATTATTTGATATTCAGAAAGTATTTAGTATGTATGCAGAATTTAAAGGCATTAATAAATCATAGATTTGGCCGAACATTGTGCTTTTGTCTTATCGGAGGACCATCACGGAGAAAAATTTGACGAACATGGAAAAATATCATGAGGGGATTTCGAAAGTGGGGTCCCCGCTGCCCCCTCCCCATTGTGGATAAGTCAGGCAAGCGCTGCATTATAATATGTCCAGTGTAAGTACCAATACAATCTGAATTAAGTGCACATAAAAACGAAGACGCAGACGTAATCCAACGATAATGCAATCTATCTTCGTTTAACCGAAATTCGTTAAAGGCAAACTAACATTTTTATTAAGTTATGTTTAAACAGAGATATCTATTTAAACACAGTCGAAGTTCGTTAAAGTAATCGCAAACGATCGATTTTCCTTTAAGCGAAAGGGGTCGAAATCGAACGAAACTTCGTTCTATTTTTAAGCACTTAATTTGGATTGTAACTGTAATCCAGCTATAGTATTTTTTGCATTTAGTGCGCTTCGGTTGCGATGCTACACAACGATTACAACTATTTTAGGGACATTGAGTCAATTTAAACGCGTTAATCTATTAGCGATTTTGTGTAAAATTATATACAAATCATTGCTGTGACATTGTATCTAATCAATCTAAAATGGTGAAAGTGCATTCATTACTGCAAGCGTTAATTTCGTGTAAACTCATTCACATACAGTAACATATCATATAGCATTGCATGTACTGAAACCACCAGCACATTTGCTTCTGTTCCAGAAGATTAAATCTCCGACAGAGGAATGCTGTTTTCACAGGCCTATTAATTATTATATTACTTTTATTCTCAGGAAGTGGTGTAAATGATATAGCTTTATCTATTTTACAATGTAGAAAGTGCATAAAAAGGTATGTTTACCAAAATACATTGTGTTTAATTAAAAAATTTTTATTTTAATTAAATCTAAGATATTAATCTGTATGTTTTTTTATATGCGTAAGCTCTGCTAATTTAAAACTAACCAAAGTTGGGCATATTAAATTTATCGTAACCTTTATCTGTAGTATCCAATCTCGCATATCGATCATCCTTGTTCAATTCAAGCGAGAGGCCTTTCACGGTTTTTCGTAATTCATTGTTCGAGCTTGTCGAGGAACTCCTTGTTTTATCCGCCATGTGTATTCAATGTATTTAAAATTTGTCTATAATAGTAAAAACAACAAAACCACATAAAGTATGTATCATTAAGTGAATCATTTCAGCCCAAAACATATACTTTTTGTTATAAATAGAAGTGTAAAGCCAGTTGTGATACCCACCTTCGTGAAATGAAGAATGAGAAGCATTATTGTCCATATTAGAATTGTCGGAGAACCCGTCGAAATTCGGAGAATCCAGTATACTTGTAGGCTAAAATAAGTTAATACAAATAGATTATGAATATCCGAAAATGTGCATAAACCATGAAAATGTAAGAATTCGAAAGGAATAAATTTCGAAAAAATAAACTAAACCACTGTTAGGCTCAACCGTAGCAAACTTATAGATAGGTTTTAACCCGTTCAGGTGACGATTAGTTAAAATCGTTAACCAGATTTGAGAAATTTCCATAGCGAGATGGATAGGTACAAATTACAGGCCGAAAAATTTTACAAATTGTAAAAGTAACCTAAGGTGGCGGATGTAGCTGATGCATTGAGATAAGGGTGAGCTTGAACAAGTCCGCAATGCACACTATTTATGTCGTATTGCAAGAAACAAATTAAAAGTTTGTAGTAAAACAAGTTGTGATACATTGCAACAAGTAAGCTCACCCTGGTGGTATTTGGTATCATCTTAACAGCAAACCATATAATTCAATAAAGAACCGTATGAGATGCTGTTTACCCACCAAGATAGTCCGTTTTATGCATGAAACTAAATTTAATAGTATTTTTACAAAAGCGAAAATTCCAATGTCCTAAATTGCTAGAAACGAAAAATTTAAAACGGACCAAATTGGAAGATGACTCCGGAGACGCCACGTTACGATTGGGTAATTCGCAAACTGGGGGCAACCACATGTCTCCTTTTTTTTTTTTAATAAACGCATCTTGTTCTTCTATAACGGCATATAAGTAACGAAATAATGACGGAATGTATCAATTTAGGTATGCCCAATGCATATAATTCTTCTTCTCGGCACCAGTAATGACTCGAAATACAAAAATTTAGTTAGAAAATGCCGTCGAATTTATCGAAAGGTGAATTTCGGTGCCCCATACTATTAATGTTTGTGGCGTTAATTCACAAACTAATTAACACATATGTGTGCGGCAAGTGAAGAACACAAAAGACATACGGCTACAATGCAGTTACAAAAGTAACATCTTAAAATCGGAAATTGTCTCACCTAGTATACTATTAGAACTTCGAAAACCCAGTAAATTTACCGAAATAAATAGTTTAGCTGATGCAGTAAAATCAGTGTGAACCTAAACTGGAGCACTAAAATTATACTATACGGTATTATAACTGAATCAGTCAGTAGGTGTTATCGAAGTAGATTGTGAAAAGATCACGGTACTATATACGGTAACAATTACCCAGCTAGAAGATAATCAAAAGTTCCGGGTAGTCGTTGTGTAAGTCGTAAAGTGCCGTAGTAACGGTGTACAAAACAACCTTTAGAATGGTAAACCGTTAGTTGAATAAGGTAGTCTTGACCACATGTAGACATCGAATAAAATTCAATTCAAATCAAAATCTGACTTATACTTAGGTATAAAGGGACCAAATAGGTTAGCAACCGGATTGAAAATAAGGGGGGGAGGGTGGAAAATGTCATAACTCGATATCTAGGAGATTCACAAAAACCTGAATTGCTGTTAGTAGGCCGTTACATAGAATTAGGTAAAGGCTAAAAGTGTTAAGATGTTATGAGCCATAGCACAACTCATATAAGCTAAGACTTAAACAAAAAATCGATAATAAAGTATTAGTAACGAGCGAAGAGAACTACTAATAATATTAAGTTGCAACGAAGCGTAATAATGTAATCAAAACTTCTCATGAAATTTACGAAGCTTCAAGTTCCTATACCAATTAGCAGGAAATTTGTTGACAGCATACGAACAGTCTTCGTGTAATATAGTTTCATTCCTTTCATTAACCCTAACCGTAACGTCATTTTTCGCAAGTTCATACTTGCAATACTGCAAATAACTGACTACCTGCTGCTTTCTAGGTTCATTATGGCACGCGATTCGAATCGTCCGTAAATTGTTCTCGATCCGATTAAGATTAAATTGTTTTAAAAATTTACCGTGACGTAAAATACCTACAGCTGACTCTTTATGAACCAGAGATACGATCACCGGAGGAGGTTTTGCTCTGGAAAACATTCGATGAACGGCCGAGATATCATTATTCTCCAACGCTTTGGAGAAAACTTTAGTAGCGACGTAGTTCAAAATTTCCAAAATCTTAAGACGTAAAAGTAACGGCGATTCCGGATCATTTGGATGGTTTCTTTGACTCTGAACAAAGGAAACAAACTAACTAAGTATACCAATATGAAGTACCATTCTAAACGAATAGTCTAATAACATCACAGAACAATGCGTTCAATGGTACCATCCCGAAGAATGGTCTAATAAAAACAAGCAATAACTGGTATAAACGGGAGTTGCTAAAACGGCACAATACAGGTTTCCTGAAGGATAGTTGTAAGTAAACAACAAGTAGGTAAGATAACGGACGACCAGTGTAGCGTTTAACCTAAAACATCCAATTGAGCAGCCAAAGAAGTGTATAATAAAACCGGCTAAGTGAGTTAACCAAATTAAATTAAAACATTGAATGTGCAAACTAGGAGAATTGCACTATGAATGTAAATTCGATATTACAGACCGAAAAACTAACTTTGTATAAAACTAAGGCTTAATTAAACTGGGTAAAGCGAGCTATTATAACTGACATAATTATACATTCTTGTAAACGTGTGAAAACTAAGTCTATCGAGAAAACCACTGAACGGATCTATACGGTCAACCGAATCGCCATAAATGGTATAAAAACCACAAACAAAAGCATGTCAGGTTGCTAATACCCACATCTAAATTTTGTAAATATTTGTGGGAGTAGTATAATAAAACTACCACTTACAAAGTGGTCTAATAAAGTAGTATAGGGTAACAATCGAAGAACGGTCTAATAGCCTAGATAGTAAAAATTAGCAACTGAGAAAAGTGGGAAAATCCATTATATAACGACTGTATACAATGAGGAACTCAAACCTGAAGTATTAGGTAGTATGTTAGCGAACAGGGCTAACAAAACGAACCACCGACATACACCGAATAAAAACGATGTATAACCAACCGAAACAAATCACATTTTTAAAGAAAAGGTGACAGCAGTTTGGTAAACGTCGTTCCTTTAGGTCTCCGGTTATACACCGGAGAAGCTCCAACACCACGACAACGCCAGTCCCTTCGACCGGACCACGGTGTCGCCACCGTGGTAGGAACGTCCGACTTCGTTGGAGGGTCCCATGGTACAATAAGATCAATCAATTAGATTTCCTTTACAAAAAAATTTAATAGTTTGATATTATTATTAATTATTAAGTATTATTATTAAGAATTATTTATTTAATTATATAAAAAAGAGAATAAGTGAAAATTAAAATAATAATAAATTAACTTAAATTTAGTAAAATTTAAATTAAGTTATATTTAAAAAAATATTTTTTCCTTTAATAAACTGTCATACAGTCTTGTATTATAGACTTCAATTCAAGGAGCATGACAGCTAGAAAAATCTTTAATAAACTGTCAAAAGACAGTTAGAAAACTTTAATAAACTGCCGCAGCAGCTAGGAAAATAAACCATTGTATGACCATACGTCCCACATGCCAACAAACATCAGAATCCCTATCATGCTAAAACATTGACGTTTTTGCCAAAAAATATGTCTCAACATTTGATCTAGGAATAATTGTACCGATCTGATCTGGCTCATAATTTTGTGGTATACATGCATATATTTTTATGTGGTTGTTTATGAGAATCCATGTTCGAGTTTTTTATCGAAAAATGGTTACAACTGCTTTCCAGACTAATACCAACACTCATTCGTTGCTAATATGTGACACCAACTTTTCAAAGTCCATGTAAATTTATACAGCGTGCTGTAATTTCTGATGTACTTGAATAACATTTTCGGCGAGGCCCTTATTAAAGATGTACTTGCTCATTTTAAGCAGAAACTTTATGTTAGCAATTTTTGAATTGAATGAATTGATTGAAATTGAATTCCTTAACATTTTTTACGTCGGTATGGCTGTCAGGATTCATGTGTCTTGTTCAAACTATTAGACTGGGGAAGCCAAAAATTATGGGGAAAACACCGATTTAAATATTCGGACATTACGAAATTTTTGTCGGAATCGTGTACGGCCACCTTATATTGTTTGCAGCTGCCCAGCAATTGAAATAGTAACTAGATAGACTGAAAATGGAGAAACATACATAGAATTTTGCTTAAACCGTTTGAAGATGTGGAAATATTTTTCTCATCTTCACTATTAAAACCCGCTAACCCTAGGATAAGACTTATGATAGACTCTTGAACGTTAGCATTTTACACCTTTTCATTATGGTCAATAGGAAAGGTGACTGTCATTTTTGACCATGTGTTATAAATTAAGCAGTTTTATCTTTTATAAAACATGCTTTGTTATAATTTGTAGACATTGTTTTCAACTTCTTATTATTAATTTGTTTGGCTGAGTATACCTTGTTCATAATCAACACTTTCTTATGCCCGAGTTATTTATATGTTAATCACAGAATCGGATTATATGATGTATATTAAACTTTATTTTGGTTTATTTTTGCAGCTAACCTGCATCTATAGCGATCATAGCATCTATCAGTGGGACGTGTCGAATTTAGATCGTGTTGGCAAGGCATCGTCGTTCCTGTACCATAGCTCTACTATCTGGGGTATAGAAGTAAGTTTATACTGTAATATGTTCTATGGATATTATGAAGTAATAATCTAAACAAGAGGCAGGCGAGAAAATTTGGTGTTTCTAAACAATATTCTGGGCTCGCATTAATTTAGCTTTAGCGAATGTTAACAACACAGCAAACACGGAAACTTAATGCATTATCAATCATTCTCAGGCGTATGCCTGGTCTGTCCACAACCGTCGGAAAAGTATGGGGTAACTTCGTGGGGGCATGGTCATTGTCGGAGGACATTTCAATGTTGGGGCGGATAAATTTCGTTAAAAAACTAAATATTTCCGTCTAGCATGTATTTTCAAACTATAAAACGCAGTTTTAGTATTTGAGGTAATGGTAATTATTGTTTAAGAAACTGTTTGTGTACAAAAACATAAATTTTCAGGGATAAAAATAATTTTGGGATTTAGTTTAACGTGCGGGGGGGTCGGCCGAGGAGCGGGGAGGGCATGGAGAAAAACCTCACGAATTTGGAAAGCGGGGGTCCAACCATCCCACCTCTGTGGACAGGCGAAGTGCAAATTTAATGAGACATGTGTCGTAGCAACGATATCGTTTACAATAAGGTTAACATTTTCATTTTGGATATTTTGGATTTAGTTAAAAATGTTGAAAACACAGTGCAACATTATTGCGTCCTTGTGATCTTGTTACTGTACCCATATATGTTTAAATTCTCCAAACTCTTTGTCACTAATAACTCATCTCTGGGCGGATCAATTTCCATAAATTTTTGTTCGATAGTAAAACTGATGACGATGTGTCCTTAAGTTGAATGTAAACTAACTCGGCGCCACCTTCCGTGTCGTAATAGCAAAAACATATTTTAAGGGTTCTGTGTATAATCTGTTCGTGCGGGTCCTAAGTTTCGCGGCCCTTGTCTCCCGAAGTAGGTTTCGCATCGAAAATTCGTATAAGATCATGGAGACCTACAACTTTTTTGAAAAACCTTTTTGGTGGGCCTCTCCATGGGGCGTGGGGGCACGAATATTATTCTCCGACCCGTAGTACCTCCTGGCTTTTTATGTCTTTGACAGTAGGTGTCAGAGACTTAGGATCAGGTCTGAGCCCTAACAAGGCGGTGAGGAGGTTGAAACTTATGTTCTACAAACACACAAAATTTTTTAGTAAAAAATTTTATAAATTTATAGAAATTTATTAAAATCTTCGCTAAAATTGGGTAAAATTGACAAAAGTCGGACAAAATTTTAGCTAAAATTGAGCAAAATTTTAGCAAGAATTGGCGTCAATTTTTTTAAAGTGGAGAGAAGCAATAGCAGTTATGCTGGTTAACAACTATAGTTTTATGGGTCAGCGGGAGGGGCTGGATCTTATGGGTCACGTGGAGCCAATGAGGGGCCAGCCTCTTCTTTCCACCATAAAAAGCCCGGTAAATTTTGTTTGCGCTATTGCGCCGATTCTTGCCCAAATTAAAAAATAATACGGTTTGTAAATTAGCTATTTTTGTGTATGTGGGGTTCCCTCTTATTTTAAGTTGTAACTCTTGTCATAGGTTTTGATTAAAAAAGAGGCCCTTAAGCCGATTTCTCTCATTAGGATTTATATATACATAGTTTAACTTTGTTATAGGCACAGATTTTGAGCTACGACCTAAAGTTCACAAAATACTCCGTACCATTTAAATTTAAAGTGATTACGTGGGTTTCTTACTTTGTGCAGATGAACTATGGTTCATAATTTTACATAACCCTTGAAACGATTTAATTTTGCTGTTTCAAGCCTACCTTAGGAATATATTACTAACCTTTTAGGAAGCTACAGGGGAATTAAATTTCTAAATTTTTTAGCAAAATGAGAGTGAGATTATGTGTTTTCGTAATTTTATTTGACCGTATTGGTGGATTTTCGGCATTGCTAAACGGCATTTTAAGTAAAAAAGTATGTATTTTTCAGAATGTAATAAAACGTAGTGGAGATTGTGTGTTGCAGGGGTGAAATCTTTAAAATTTCGTCTGTATGTCTGTGTGATCGGCCATAACTCGAGTTATCCAATTTTCATAAGCTTGGACTCATTCGAACCGGCATAGTCGATTTACCGTGCATCTCCGAGCGTTTTTCATTTGGGGTCTGGTTCAGGGGACAGAGTCAAAATGAGAGTTTTTTTGCCCCATTTTACCCCATTTTACCCCATTTCAGTACCCTTCACTGAAGCAAAGTTATTTTTATCTTAACCTTCGAATTTTTTTCTCTGGTTGGTTTTATTTCGTAGTAAAATGATAAATGCCGATGCCTCTTTTTTGATTTTCGATTAATGCTCCGGTTCTGCATTTACTGGGTTTGATGTACGTCCTGGACGGCTGAATAGTTTCACTTGGGAGTTTTCGGCCATGGGAAACTTATTGCCGATGTTAGTTTTGTTCTAACTTGTGCGATATAATTATGTGATACCCACATATACGTATCGACGTATGCTATGGAGATCTGACTGTCTGTGCATGTAAAAGGCGTAGGTGTACCTATGCTTCACTACGTTCTGCAATCTCGGTAGAGTTACTAGTATGCCGAAATGACGTGACCTTCGTCATATAACCGATAGCTCGATACTAATACTACTTGGGCAGAAACATTGTTTTAGATGTATCCGTCGCAGTCTGCAGAGTCAGTGGCTCCGGTGCCGGCCAGTTCGTTTGTTACGTGCGGTAATGATGATACGATTCGAATTTGGAATTTGGAAAATTCACCATCTCTGGCGACGGATTTGCTGCAACAATCGAATGGATCAAGGGGCGACGTCAACGATGAAAACTTTGCCTCGACTGTGGTGCTTCAGGGAAACATTTTCAGCCAGGTTGGTGGTTTCATGCTTCTCTATAAATGTACATGTTAAAAATTTTATGCCCATAAACCATGCGCGTATATTCGGTGTATACGATTTATCAGATGCACCGAGCCTAACGTTAACTAAGAGTGCTAAATGTATTAGGTATTCTTTTTACTGATACGGTGATAGGTTTTAAAAGAAATTCTTTTTTGCGTTGTCTGTGTTAGATTCATAATGTATTTGTTGGCGGTTGGAATACAAAATATTAATTATGTAGCAGTCATACTTGGGTCACTTCGTTTTTTTTATTTTTCAACGTGTTTATACTTCTGGTTACCTTTCTTTAGGACAGGTTTAATATTGTAGTCTCATAATGTATAAAAGATGCTGCGACATTTTATATTCATATTAAGAGCTGAAAACTTTTGCTCATCATGCGATCATCGGTCGTTCGCATCGTAATTTATAACTTTAGGAGCTTATGAAGATCCTCTATACGGATCCGGCGCTACAGTTTCTATGCGACACAACAGCTGAAACAAGTAAGTATGACTTTAATATTTTGCAGCGCGTTAGAACATAAGTCACAACAGCCATTAAAGGTAAAATTTTACAATTGGAATGTTCACCATTTTAAACAATATGATACCATTGGATTTATGGTTGTTAAAGATATTGTTCAGTTACTGTTGCCCGTAAAAACATAAATAGGCATTGTTCGTATAATCCGTTTTGAACTTGTTGTTACACTAAGGGGAATACTAACGGTTACAGTCTAAATGCACATAAAACGAACCCAAACGAAGTCCAACGATATCGTAATCGATCGATTTTTTAAAACATAATAAAATAAAGAAAAACAACATTTTTATTTTTTCATTTTAACACAATCGAAGTTCGTGAATGTAAACACGGACGAACATTTTTATTAGTTTTTTATATTTCAACACAATCGAAATTCGCTATGTTAATCGCAAACCATCAATTTTATTGTAAGTAAAAGCAATCGAAATCGAACGGAGCTTCTTTCGATTTTGAGCACTTGATTTTGATTATACCTACGTGGTATCAATGCATGAAGTGCCTCACCTAAGGAACCATAAAACATCAAGGTAGACTGATCCATTTGTGCAATATTAGCGGTTGGAAATCACATATGAATGCATGCTGTCAATGTTCATATTCGACCTACTTTTGAAGCCACGAAACTAGGTTTATGAATGATCTTTTTGATTTGGCTTGTCAACTAATTCAATTTTTGCTGATTGAGATTACATGACATGACAAAAGCATTACTCATGTATACGCACCTACACTACTCGCCAGAAATGACCGTTGCTCGCTCGCTCGAAAGGCGATATTCATTTTAGACGAGTACTGTGCTATAACGGACTCACGCACTAACTCGTAAGTTCTTCTTAATGTTTGGTCATTTGACTTTTTGTTTCATATGTTTATATAACTATGTTATTTTCAGCAATGAAAATAATGTATCAATCATAGAGTAATGATGTTTTAGCTGCGCAGCCAGCTGCTGCTCCAAAGCTTGATTTGATCCAACAAGACCCGATAGCTGTATCGTCAAATACAAATACAGCGTCTGGTGGAGCGTGTGGTACGAACGGGGTACGATGTGTGTGCGTAAGTCCCGACGGGTCGCATTTGGCCGCCGGTGATCGATGTGGAAATTTGCGGTATGATTATGAATGTAGTCCACGTCGCACAAACCTATGTTTTCAACAGCAATGTGATGGAATTTTGGCTGCTGTTGTTATCTAATTTTGAGCTATTATTTTAGTTTGTGAAACGTAAAACACAATCGGTACCTAAACGCTACGTTCCATGCTTTAAATGGAGAAACCTCCGTTATGGTGTACCAAATTTATGTCAAAATCTTGCCATTTAAGACAAAGGGTTGGTTTTGATTTTTTATTTCCTGAATGCAGATATTGTTCTTATGAACCGTTTTCGTCTTCCCCCGCAATGGTGCTTGTCCAGTTGCTAGAAATTTCGCAATATTTCATGAACCTGGAGGCCTGAGTTTTGACTTATGGCATGGAATGCATCGCTCACGTTTTTCACCGTAAATAGTTAAAACAACACGCAAATAACCCCAAAAACATTGCTAATATTGGTTTCTGATTTATACCCAATTTAATAAAATTTTTAAGTTTACAATGAAATTTTTGAAATTGTATTAAATTGTATATACATTCATACGAGTATGAATACAGCATGAAATACGATATTCACGTAAGAAACCATATAAGACATTACATTCAGATATATTAATTATAGTATCTACTATTAACGATAACGGTTGATCTGATCAGGTTTATTCTGAAATCCAGGCGGACACGATGCTACTGAATAAAGTTAATACTAGTAATAAGTCAGCCAATATTTTAGACGAACGAAAATATCCTGACAGGTTTATCCACATGCATAATATGAAGATTTGGCCTTTTAAAAGTTTTGACAGATAACTTTACGGTACATAATATGATGCAAGAAATGTCGCTAGAGATTTAGATATTATAAGTTAGATATTTGTTCTTCGAGTGTTCGTGCCTTGTAAAATTTTTATCGGGTTGGCCACATTATCAACACCCAACACTGTTCATATTTATACATCGATCTTATACGCGTATACATTACCCCCAGTTTTTCAGCACTTCGTTTTACATAAACAACAGATGGATAATTGCGAGTCTGTAGCATTCGATGAATTTAAATGATGATAGATAAGTAATACTACGTTGAATCTAAATGCTTCCAATCGGGAGAAACCGAGAGAATATTGTAGTCTGTTTTGCGCGGGCACCCTGTTAATAGTTCGAATCGAAAATATAAGATTATTGATATTACTCACATATTACATACTAGCGCCATATTTAAGTTAGCAAAATCTCTTAAATTAAATCGTTATTTTCTGTTAACTGGGACTAGAGTAGTTTTTTTCCAAAATGTAAGCTGTGCTAATTCTGTGCATTTTAAAATTTCACTGTGCATTTTTACTGGGATCTCCAAATTGGAGAGGGGCTGGCATTTTTCGGTGCCCCCATGTTCAGAACAGGTGCCCCCCCGGTTAGTGCCCCCTGGCAAAATTTTGGGCTCCCCGGTTCATCGCCTCTTTGAAAAATTTTTTTGTTTCCAATCTGTCCAAAGTACCAAAAAATTTATCAAAATTTGCACTAAAATTCCGTTCTGAAGCCAAAAATTTTTCAAATTTTATCAAAATTTGCTTCAAAATCGTTCATTCTCTCCATCAAAAGCATTTTTGGCAGTGTTTCTGACACATTTTTAACCGTTTTTCTCTTGGCAAAAGGCCCCCTGGCAAAATCTGGCGGTTCCGGTTCGGAATCAGTGGGGCTTGGTTCATGCCCCCTGGCAAAATTTTCAGCGAATGGAGAGCCCAGTTTTATGACATACTTTCTGGCTTAAACGCTTACAAGCATACAATCTTCAATTCTTCTCCGCTATTAGCACGTTAATTACATATACACTAACCTATATGCCCGATCGGAACGAATTGCCAGTGAGAAAGACACACGTTATATTCTAATAAGCACTTGAGACTAAAATTCAGTTGCTAAATCGACAGTTTTACTTTTCGTTGCGATTCAGTCTTTTAATTTGTTTTACTATTTTCTCGTTCATTGTCTTTTGACTAAAAACGCCTAAAGCATACCTGTGCGTTTGTGTATACATTTTTATGAAACTTTGTGTACATGCGCCCTATTTTGAACAAAAAACAAATCCTTGCGAGTATTTTTGGAGTAAGTTAACGTCAAACAGAAAAATTTGTGGTCTTTCATTGAAACGCAGGGAGCTAAAAATTTTGCTAGGTGTCACGAATCTGGAATCAAAAATGACCACGGGGCCGCGCTCTCCGCTATCTTGGTGAAGTAAATTGTCATTAAATACTACACAGAAGCGCTTATAGCAGTGCCCTGATTGTAATTGTTTCAGCGTGTACGATTTAGCTACGTATCGCTATCTAATGAACTTGGAAGCTCACGACGGTGAAATAATGTGCCTTGACTATTCGAATCCGGAATGGAGTATGTTTGTAGCACTTGTCTGATCACTCACATCGTTTGATTGTTGCTTACTATTATCAGGATTCTTCGATAAAATTTTGCGAAGAGTTTGCCACTTGGGCATAGTCATTAATTATGTCTTATCCGATTATTTGGTTATTATCGGCTCCCTGCAACCCTAAGACCCTGAGGGAAGTATCTCCTACTTGGTGGTGGGAGTTCAACTGTCAGGTCGCTAGCAAACAATATTAAATCAAGAATGTGAGCCACGGGTGATTGGTCCTCCTGTTCTAATCTCAGTGGTTATTGGCTTATTAGTAAGTTGGTACCTCCCTTTCCCGAGAAACCTTGATGTGAGCTGGGATAACCGACACCGCTCAGGTACCGCCGAAATGTTTATGTTTTCGACCCGCTTGTTGAGTCTAAAACCTGGGAGGGGTAACGGGGAAAACGATTGCGACGTACCACGGGCATTACTATGGGAAAGCTGATGAGTGTCACATTTTTCAGTAGATTCGATGATGATCCGCTCTTTCTATGATTAATCCGCATTAAGCTCGAATTAGCAATTAGTTTCTAATTGAAAATATCTCAATAAGTATTATTGTTTCAGTATTCTATATAACTGGATCTCACAAAAGACCACTACCATAAATAATCTTTCGTTATCAGTAAATCAAATACTCTGACTCTGCTGGCGCGTTCCTTATGACGTCGCTTAAAATCCTAAAAGACGCTTGATTGTGTAATTCATTTACCGTTAGTCGTGGTTGTATTAATTTTTTATGTTTTTGTTTGTTTATGTGACATGTCTTTCCAAAATTTTAGGCCCAACCACGCGTCATCTTCTCGCGTCTGCGTCTCGTGATCGTCTTATTCACATTTTCGACGCTGTCAAATACGAACACATTGCTACGATAGATGATCATTCGAGTTCGATCACCGCCGTCCGCTTTGCATATTTTAACACAGTGCAGCAGCAACAACAACAGCAAACAACGCCGTTGCACTTGATTTCATGCGGTGCGGACAAGAGCATCCTCTATCGAAGCTTGGATATGACGGTGAGTTAATACAGTCAGCGCAAGATAGATCCGCCGTATGGAGTGCCGATCTGACACATTTGGCTTGATCACTTAAGGCAGACCTTTCCACTTGTCGAAAAAATGTGGGGATTTCCATGGGGTCACCACGCTCATTGTCGAGGGAAAATCTGGAGTGGGAGGAGGCGATATTTCAATTTCTTAAATGTTTTTGGCATTTTTGCTATATTATGTAGTCATTTTCGGTACCGATTGTATTATTAGGAGTTATAACTGCCTTATTTAAACACCCCAAGGCTACTAACAAATCCTTTGCTCTCCATTTGCTAAAAGCATCAACCAGGGGTCGACTGGTTCCGAATCGGGCGTTCAAATTTGCCTATTGCATTTTGCTAAAAAACAAGTTGCAAATCGTGTCATATACACTGCCAAAATGCCTTTGCCTGAGAGAGAAAAAGCGTCTTTGAAGAAAATTTGGCAAAATTTACGAAATTTTTGGCTTCATGACGAGATTTTAGTATAAATTTTGATAAAATTTATGTCGTTTGGGTGTGTTTTTACCCAGTTGGAAACAAAAAACATTTTGCCAAGAGGCGATGATCTGAGGTTACCCAGCCCGGGGTGGGGGGGGGAGACAGCCTGCGTTCGCGAGGGGAGATTTGAAAATTCAGGCCCCCAATTTGGAGTGCCAGATAGTTTTTCCCACCCCTTATTTTTATTTTTGTATGTTCTAAATAATATTATATATATATAGATTTTGGCTAGCTGGATGGGGAATGACCGAGTGGGGGATCCCCACAATGGAAAGGCTAGAAAAAGTTGCTGTGTAGAAAGGCTAACAGGTTTGGTTTTTTATGCATTGTTTAGTTTCGTGTCGCTAAAATGTTAAGTGTTGTTATTATGTACAAAAATATAAGTGTAGTAGTTTTTTAGGATCGTGGCGACATTAAAGTAACACGAAATCACCATATTGTAACGAAAAGTACACTGTACGATATGGCAATCGATACGTTTCAAAAGAATCTCTACGCTGCGTGTCAGGATAGACAAATTCGGTTAGTGGTCTTGCTTTGAACGCATTTTCTTTGCTGCTTACCCTAACATAGGTCGCGAATGTTTTAGGCCTCCACAAATCTCGTAGTTGTGTCCCTCTGATTTTAATAATAGACAGTACGCGCCAGAAGCGACAATCGTCTATCAGGAGCGGCGGTTAACATTTACCGGTATTATAGAGTTCTTGAAAAATATAGTGCACGATATTGTGTTTTCAAAATTACAAACTCTGGTCTATTATTTCAGGTTACACAGGTTAAAAATGAACTTTCAGCTCTTCAACCAGTATTGGAGCAATTCGTGTATAATATTTATCTAACGATGCATCAGTTACTTTAAACTTATTTCCATGCTTGTACATACATACAAGTTTGTTCCAACCGAAATTTTAGATGGCAGGGGTGTTTCTTTTAGGGGTCACGTGGCACCAGTATTGGATCAACTCTTCCCGGTCTCCTTCTGTAAAAAAAGAACGATTTATTTTACTCATTCAGTACCCTATCAGGAATAAAGTGAATTAATCATTATATAATTCTTACATGTAGCAATACACACACAAGGCTAGTGTGCCATAAAACTTTCATAAAATTTGGTTCAAAATAGCAAACCATTTTTGTAGCTCACCATTTTTAAATTTTTCGGATTTGCTTGGAACCTGAAGTTTTTCCTAGGCACCCAATGGAGTTCTGAGTGGTGAGTCGCTCCCACTCCCAGTTGAGATAGACCTAGCAAGATTCCAACAACAGAATATTATTGTCCTAACTCAAGGCCTGATCGATCCTTGCTCTAAAGCTAATCATTTGACAACACAATTTTTATTTAATTAACTTTAGAAATAGTGAACTAATAACGCAATCGAAAAATGTATCTTGTAACGTAATATGAAATATTGTTTTTACCTAATAGTGTATTAATACACAATGTTTTATTTTAAGGATATTTACTTTGGATACTGGAAAGATATTGAAGAAATGCAGAGGATCGCTAAGCGACGATGGGACACTTACTAAAGTATGTCGTAACGACGCCTGCAATATACTATTTATTCTTATATTTGCATATTATAGGGTTGGATCAGAAACTAACATTAACAATTCAATAGTTTCAGTCTGAACTAAATTCCGGTATACTAGTCTGGAATGTCGAAAATATTCATTATATTTGTACAGTAAGTTCCCGTGGATTCCCACAACAGGTATTGGAATTCCGAGGTCAGATACGATCCGAGGAAAAGGCGGAGACAGGACGCGAATAGAGGTCGCAGCTAATTTTTTTTCAAATTTCAAACATCGTTTAAAACAGCTTTAAATAAACTGAAGCCGTCACCGAGCAACCAGCGCTGCATTTTTGTGATAGTTTAACGTAGAAATAACGTTGTTATCATCTATCAATAATTTGCATTGTCGCAACTGCATTTTTCGTTGTTGACCAAAAAGCTCGTGGTCGAAAATACGCCTGTGAAGTGTTTGATATTTTGGAGAAGAGGGCTGAGATCGACGGTAGCGGTTTGTTTGGCCAAATGGTGGTTCGAGTCACTCAGTCACTCCTCCTAATAGGATTCCGAAGGCATTCGTTTCCTCGAATAAGAGGTTTACTCATTGTCATATTTTTCTACAGATGAACCTCGACGAATCGGGCATATTCGCCGCGACCGCATGTACGGACAAGGTTACGTCGATTGTTGATGTCGCCAGCGCCGAATGTGTCGCAACGATGAACGGCCATTCAGAAGTTGTGACCGGTTTGACATTTACGGGCGATTGTCGACATTTGATCACGGTCTCGGCTGATGGGTAAACATCATAAGGCTATTATCATAAGGTTTATTTCGAGTTCATGGTCTTGTGCGCTTAATTTTCTGCTATATATCAGGGTATTGCTCTTGATTATAATATGATATCTTAATTAAAAATATCTTTGGAATTTTAGCTCAATTAATAGCAGTAACTGCATTTACTCGGCATCAATGTATTATTATTTAAGAAATTGGGATGATAAGCAGCCATATAGTTCGTTCCACTGTTCTAGACACGAAAGCTTTTTCTCTTTTTCTTTATCATATTTTATTTTGCCAAGATACTGATTCATAAGTGACAATTACTTCAATTTTGGCTAGGAAGATAAAGCAGTATGTAATTCACGTGAAACGGAGAACTATTAAATTTTTGATCGGAAAGTTCAACTGCTCAGTTCTACTGCTTATGCAGAATTATTCATAATTTCTTACTATATTTGAAGCATTTCTTACGCAATACAATGCTGTCGAAAATAATATATAAAGTATCGAAGCAATTGTTTATACCGAATCAGCATTTGATTATATTAGCTTGAACCAAAAGCTATGATAAATATTTGGAGCTTAGGCGCAATTTATAAAAATAATTAAACGGAGAATAAACTATTGAACGTAAACACAACCGAGAGCACACAAAATAGAAAAAATTCTGAGTTTCGGGAAGGAAAAGCTGATACTTGAGGTGTTCACCTAACCATGTTATCAGCGACGGAGCGAACGCTTAGCAATATCCAACTCCGATACGAGGACAATATTTGTATTCAGTCATATATAAGCTAATATGAGTTCTAAACGAACGGGGTTTGGCGTTACGCAAGCGATGGCTAATATTAATAAGCACCGGACTATTTTTAGAAAAGTGTCTAACCTTTTGCTTGCGTGCCGACAAAGATGTCAACGGTCAAGAGTCCTCTAGTAGTGAATGTGATAGGCGGAGAATAAAAGAAAGCTCCGCAGTGAAGTCTATAAAAGAATCTTATGTTTGGGAAAATGGATCTTTGCTTTATTACGCCGCAATATTATTCGGATGCTTTCCAGCGTTTTATTGGTCTATAAGGCTCAATCTATGGCGATACATTGCGACAAGATTATATATCGCCGTCATTGGAACAGTCATAGCATCCTATTCCGCGCGACATGTCATGTTCGTGCCTCAGCTTGGAAAATTGGATCCGTTGTCAGTTTTTTGTACCTCAATGATGGCAAGTGCTATTTTTACAGCGTACGTATGGGTCAAATGTATTTCAATTGGTAAACTGGACAATTTTGTCGAGTTTTCAAAGCTTGTCCAACGCTGTCTGCACATTTCGTCTCTGGTCGATTTTGGAAACGATGACGCCATCAGTCGATCTCGACAGGATACTATATATCTTCGTCGGCTCAAGCGATTCATCGCTACGGTAACGCTAGTAATTCTTACAAATGCGATATTAACTTCGATTATAATGATAGTCGGTATACACCAAGGCCAGGCACACGCTGTCGAAGGTTACGATACATTTATCAAGCTGTTTTCCAATCAAATGCTTTGGATTTATATAATATTTATTGTTCCAAATTTTGTTTGCATGTTATCATTCGCGCTACAAGCGTATGAGATATTGCTATGTTTTGTGTGCGTTTTATCCTTCAAAAATCGATTAGAAGCTATAACAAATCACGATGCTTCAGCTTCATATGACCATCTTGTACCAAAATACCAGTTCATCGTCGACCTAGTCCAGCATCTTAATCATAAATGGGCCTGGTTTTATATTGTTATTGAAGGAACGGCAATTTTTTGTATTTGTACCAATCTTTACATGCTTGGCATTAGTAAGTCAGGTAGTAACTTAGCGGCATACGTACCTGTTGTATTATCAATACTGCTTGTTGTGGTTTGTCACATTCCGCCTATTTTGGTCAATGAAGCTCGCTACGACACGCTAGGCATCCTGTTGAAGACGCACAATTGTTCCGCCATCAATCAATGTGATGCCGCTTACCGATCAAACTCACGGGACGTAAATATTTGAATTTAACCAAAATACATGTTACAATTATTTCTATTCACACTACCATGAAATTAAAATTCTTCAAAGAAAAAATAGTAAATAATAATGCCTATTGTAAGTAGTTTAAATCTTCGAGGAAAATTTGGCCTTTCGTAGGAAGTGATGATACATTCATATAATTATAATTTTGAAACCGTTAAACAAACACCTCTTTTATATATCATCGTGAACCAACCAACTATATCCTTTTTACTGCAGCCAGCACGCAATATACTTATTTATTTTAATCACATCACTGTTCAAGTGCATTGCGTTATATTGCAGTTTGTGTGCGTTAATGCTTCTCATCGGAAGTCGGACGGACTTCTGCCATCGCCTTGCTAAGCAGCGACTAAATCACTACAAACGCTGAGAGTCAGTAAAGTTTTTTCTCAAAATTAATGGCTGATTTCCACGTTAATATAGTGATCATAACTGCAAACAAATCGTTATTGAGATAAACACATAACATTAAACTTACAAAAATATTAACTATTAACTAAGTCTTCACCGTTAACGCAGTACATGTTGCTTGACACTCAAAAACGTTACTCCCCGTCCTACGTACAGCCCGCCCCGTTTCGAACTCAGCCTTTTTTGATAAAACATAAGAATGCTAATTCAAACATTCCTTTAAGACATGAAAGACCCACGGATTTAATGTCACAACAGCGGTTGACCAAATACATAAACTACGACATTGGAAGATAGCTTATAGGAGCGAGAATAGTAGTTTATCCTGGAGCCGCTAGCTGTATGTATCCATCTATTTGCTAACTCCCTATTAACCAAAAAGTTTTTAAACAGCATTTTATCGCCGAGTGAGAGAGTTCGAATGTCAAGTAAACACAAAATTTATCTATACAATATTGTCTCGTTGCAGTGCTCGAAAAGTACTAGGTTTACAACAATTATTGGTTATTATTATTATAAATATCAAATTTACTAGATTCAATCAAGAACAAAATTCTATCAAAATAGTGGGAAATTATAAAATAAGAATATAGTAGAAGAAAAAGAATAAAGTATAATGTAAATCATATTGTTTATAATTCCAGTAGAGAAGACAAAATTAAAACTAGTCAGTAATTTATATCATTATGTTAGAGCTACCTAGTAGGGTAAGGGAGGAAATTTGATCGACTAATAATCCCCTACTATTTAGAAACGGTTTGAAATCAAATTTGCAGACTTTTCCAGACGTTGTTTAAAGCACTGCGTGGAAGGTGTTGACACAATGTAACTGTTCGAGAGTATTCCACAGGTCGATTGCTCTAACAGCAAAGGAATATTTTCGGATATCCGATTTAAATTTAGGTTTTCTCAACTTAAATAAATGTCCTCGTGTCTGTATGTTTGTATCTATAATTTGAAAAAATTCATTAAAATTTAGGTCAGCAGAACCATTGATAATTTTATACACCATCACTAGTCTCTTTTAATCCTACGTTCCTCCAAAGATGGTAATTTAAGGCGAACTAGTCTATCATAGTAAGAAAACCTTGCAAACTAGGTAATCTCCTCGTAAAGAGTCTTTGTACCGACTCAATAGCATCTGTATCTTTAATATAAAAAAGAGACCAAAGTTCAGTGGCATATTCAACGATGGGTCGTACATTAGTTTTATACATATACATCAAAAAGCAATACCACGAGAATAAAATGCAGAAAATATTAAATTAACTCTGAACCAAGCACGCCTCTTAATCTCATGACAGTGTAGAGGTGGTTTGAGAGTATCAGACGGCAAAATGCCCAAATCTTTAATTCTATTAAATTGTTGAAGAATAGTGCTACCTAATGTATATTGACATTTAACGTTGTGACGACCGAGATAGAAACAACCACACTTTTCAAAAGCTGGTCTAAGTTGTTTTTGTTCAGCTCACTTAAAAACCGAATTAAAATCCGGAGGTATGGCTATAATATCATTGTTTTTATAGACCAAAAATAACTTCAAGTCGTCAGCAAAGGCTTTTAATTCCGAATTATCTAGAAAATTTTCAATATCATTGAAGTACAAAAAACAGTACGGTGCCTAACACACTACCTTGAGGGACACCAGATTTAATCTCTTTTGTTTGTGAAGTTTTTCCATTTATTTCAGTGTATTGAAAACAATTCGTCAGATAGCATTTGAACCAATAATATAACGTGCCCTTAACACCAAAACTAGATATAACCTGAAGTAATTTCGAATGTGAAACGCTATCAAATGCCTTTTAGAAGGTCAACATAAATAACATCCACATTGTACCATTGATCTAAAGACGTTGACCATCTATTCCAGTACTTAACATTTGAGTTACAGTCGATTTTCTTTGCCTGAAACCAAATTGGTTAGTACTAAGTAACTTGTTAATTTCTAGATCGTTTACAAATGTATGACATATATTTTCTAATACTTTACTACAAGCACATAAAAGACTCACCGGCCTGTAATTGTTAACCGCCGTTTTGGAACCTTTATTATGAATGGGAACAATCTTGGCAATTTTCCATTCGTTGGGAATTGTTCCCGATATAAATGATAATTGAAAATTTTTGGCAAGTGGAAAGCAAAATATATTAGAAAAACACTTTAGAATAAATTGAGGAATTCTATATGGTCCTGTGGATGCTTTCGGAGCAAGTTTATCCAAATGTAATTTAACTATTTCAGGATTAAACCTAATATCTTGTAAAACGGTGGTAGATATAGACAAATTATTGAAAGGTACAGAAAATACAGAAATAAAATGAGAATTAAATATCTCAGCTTTAGCTCCGAATCCAGAATACGCTCACTTCCATTAAAGATTACAGGGATCGAACTCATAGAACTAAATTTCCGTCGAGTTAAATTCCAGAAGAGCTTGTCTTTGCCGCATTTAAAAATTCGCATTTCAGCAGCATGCATATTTGTTGTGCCGCCCCTGTTTTGCCACTTGTAGCCATCTACTTTTAGATAAAGCCGAAGGTGAAAGCTTATATTTCTTATGTAGCTTATTCTGTTTCCTGTGTAGTCTATAAGTATGAAGAAAATTAAGAAAATATCTTGCTACATGAATATTCTAAAACAATTCAAAGGAATCTGGTTATGGAATGCGCAACCGGATTCAACGAATAATTACATTGGCACGAAAACAAAAGTTTATTGCATTTTGTACGAAGGAAACCAGGCAGATAGATTATATAGCTGACTACTTAGCACTCAAGGTGTAGCTGTAGACTATTCCTAATTCTACGGAGATATGTACTGCCCAGACTAACATTTGCATTACTCCCTATATTTCACAGTAATAATTCAAATTAAACGGCGTCTATCAATTAAAAATTTATATCTATGAAGTCTCAGATTGTTTTTCTTAGAGTTCGCGTTTAATTTGTTTTTCTAATATACTGATCTAAACTCTGTTTAGATCAAGTTTAGATATATTTTTATATTCAGATGACAGAAAACAAGGGATTTCAAATGCTTCTAACTTATGTCCATTGTGATCGTTCAACCATTACAGCCGGAAATTTCTATACAATAAGTCGAACGACTCTTCTTACAGTAAGAACTCTCAGTTTATTTCAATCGCTGGTACCTGATAAAAATATTTTAAATTTTAAAATTCAAATCCTATAAACGAACCGTACCACTCATGCAATTTGGCAAACTAGTTCGATATATACATAAACCTCCCATGTTTTAGAGATATATAATAATTTTTGGGAACAGCAATTTTGGTGATTTAGACATCTTTTACATTCAAAAACATCAGAAAAAGACATGATGCGTTCTGTAGTAAATCAAGGTCATATAAATCAAAACTGCAAGTCTTGTCCAAAATCAATCTAAAAAGTGTAGAATCAATCCAAAATACAGCAGTGCCTGCTACATTTTCTACGATTATTAATATATAAGTTTCTGGTTAGCTTTATCAATCATTTCTGCTCTGTACAATGCAACACGTCGTTCAATTTCAATCCAATCGTTTGAAAATGCTAACTCATGATAAGTAGCTTGTAAAACAGTTAACTAGATTTAAACCTAATTTCTCGTTAGGACATTAAAAGAAAGTCATCGATGTGTGTTTCTTGTCCAATGCATTCCTCATAGGTGAATAGTTAACGCACATGTGAGCTCAAAGATATTAATCTGCAATCTAGTATTCGTGGTTCTCACAACCGCACATTAAAGACCAACTGGCTGTTTATATTATTACGTTTACTTATTATTCGTCCTAGATTCCATTGTATACATTTGAGTATATCGTATTAATTGAATCAGCCACAGCTACAACTGATGAGCTAAGGTATCTGTGAATAAGTAAAGCCTGACTGTGAGATACTATAATGTTGTTAAAATGATGAAAAGCGAAAGAATTTACCGCTCAAACCTAATACCTATTTAAGTTTAGCTCTTTAATGCAAGCAGCTTTTCACCACAGCTAATTGCGTTTCGTAGCGTTGCATGAACTAAATTCAACGCGAGCTACACTTTTATACCAGTATTTAGTCAGCACAATGCTTTGAAATGCAATTGGTTGTTGGGGAACAAGTCCAGTTGTTAATGAGGTTTGTGGTATACTATATTTTACTTTATCAAGTGGTATACTAAATTTCAATTAAACCTTATACGTCGTGAGTAAATTTTCCTTTAGAGTACGGATAAACAGTTATAAGTCACCACGAGGTGTTGAACGTCGAACGCCCAGGCAAAGTAACGTTCACAAACGATTGGGCAATTAACAGGTAATAGGTCTGGATAGCTCTGAATTACCTGAATAATAAGAAATAGCTCTGAATAGTAGGCAATAATTTTTAATTAGCCCAATGTCTATATACATTAGTAATATATACATCTTATTTTCAGATCGGATCAGCAATTCTAACCTACTACATCATGATGTTGGAAATTTCGTCTAAGCATTCAGCAAATCAGTCAATGCATTCGACGTCAAATGTGTCATACAACTCTAGCTGAATATTCCTGAATATTATAACTGAAGAACCATATACGTAACGGGCCAGCTTAAACGTGGTTCAATGACCCGATTATTTCTAGAACTTTTTATTTATTTATTTATAGTTTTGGCGGATAAAAATATTATGTAAAATAAAATTACTATGTAAATATTGGAATAAACAGAAAGTTTGATGGTGCTAAAATTGTAGAATGCATGTCAACTAGATTTAAGCCACGTAATGTTTATAGGTTCTAAAATTTAACATTTGCCTTACTCATGATATATAAATGTTCATTACGACACGAAACAAGCACCGATTTAAACTTCAATCCTGGCAGTTGTTAACTGGGCCGCCGATTTAGTCAAATTATTAGCTTACTGGTATCCAGATCAGGTCAGCTCGCTTATTAATTAGCACTTAGAACTAATATTTGGTAAGAGTATACATATAAGCATTATACATTCCGCATCATGCGCCTTTATCGCGGTATATATCATTTTGCGCAATACATTCTCAAGGTTAGCAATGACCAATACTTTTGTCTGAAGTTTATTTCGCTTACCCCAGAGTTTTACAGAGTTGTGACGCAATAATTTTTGAATTGGGATACTACAGAACAGAACTTGTTTCAAGTGAGCTGCCACCGTACAATAAGGATTAACCAACACCCGTTATTTGCAGTACAGCCAACGGTTATATCAAGGCATCAGGGCGCAGGCTTCATATCACTAACATCAACGAGCAAGTTCGTGAGCCATGCCTTTGTGTTATTGTCATGTACAACAGTTTATCACGAATTTTGACCAGACTGGCAAACTTATATGTGTAATGTATTAAAATGGTCACAACAAGTCATACTGTCCGAAATTATCACTGTGTTAATCAGATTGTTTCGAGATTTCAGTTCATTTTCGCTGAAGCAAAGGAAACGTAACCACAGCTAAATCCATAAAAGCGCACCTACAACACCCGTCTCTTCTTCTGTCTTCCTCCGACATCTTAAGTATAAGTCTTATTCTAAGAAAATGATAAAACCTTAGTGGTCGTAACTCGGAAAAAAGCTAGAAATAGTGACTTTGGAAAATGTATGAGAACTTACGTTATATTTCTTCTGTAGAGTTGCCTGATGTTACATTTAGGACAATAATTTTGGCAAAAGTCAAACTATGATTTGCTTCTTCTCGATCTAAAACAGGCCAATATAAACCTCAGAGCTTTTTAATCCAACAATGCCTCATGAATGAATCTGGTCCAAATTAGTTTAGCGTCAAAAATATCGATTCATTCAGGCTGTTGGTGATTTAGGTTATGCTAGTTTGTTCAGAAAATTTCATCAACAGAAATGAATAAAACCATATAACATCACCATTACGACTATCCTGCTCACTAAGTAATACCATATTCCGCGAAAGTCTAAACCTAATTTGAAACGGTTTTTTTATATTTGGACAAGTACTATAGAGAACTGAAATTTTAAATGTTATATCCCTGAGCAATCCTAAATAAACTTATTTAAAACCGGGATTAAAAAAGACCTTATTTAAAAAAGCAAAAAGTTGATTCCCGAAAAATATGACGTATTGTAATTTTACCAATCATAGTGGGTTTACTTGTAGTAATTTCTGCAAAAAACGTAAAAAATAATTCGTTTTGAACTAAAAATGAAAACAATGATATATTGCCTACAATTTCTATACCGTCTTAACGCTAAGGTGCAAACCATTTTGTTTCTATTTTCACTTTCTTAACTTTTTTCATTTATTAATATTATGTGTTTTAATTAGATAATTGTATACTATGACGAATAGCCAGAGCGAGTTCTTAATTAGTGTTGGTGAATATTTTATCACTCAAGTGTTTTGTATTGTCTCCGGCTGTTCATTAATATTTGAGCAATATCCGAATCGATTAAACAGATGCTGCAGAATAAATCGGTTATGCAAGTCAACAGTGTTTTTGGCACACATTATATATCGTATGCGATCAGAAATTTTAAGAGATATCTAGAATTTGACTTAACTCAAAATGCAATATTTGATATGTTTTGTACAATGCAACATGTAAGAAAAATAGTAATAGGTTGCTGTGATATTGGCACAAGTTCTTTTGTGTCATGTTCTCATATTTATAATATCACTTTTGGCGCTTCTGCTGCTAAAAACGACGTTGTATCAGCAATAATCATTATGACAATTATTGTTCTGTATCTGTAAACCATAAATTATAGTCGTTCCTATTCAGTATAAAATATTTTCACTATGATCGTTGTTTTTACGAGCAAGTTTGTTTCGGAAATAACTAACATCGTTATTTAAAGTTTAGGTAATAAATGTATTAAATTAGGAAATTTAGGATATGAGGTCTGTATCAACGGTAGTAATTTTCACACAAACGAATAATTCACTTTTTCAAATATTTTCAAGCCACGCTGAATATATCCGTTCGGAATGCCAGGTGCCTTTTTTCACAATAAATAGTTGGCAACTGCTATCTTACTCCACGGGTGTGCGTGCTCAAAAACTTGTTAAACTCGCGGGTACAATCGAGGGTACTGTACAATAGTGCCACGCTTGTACTTACAGATTCAATGATGTCTTAAGGCCAGCTGGACGAGTTTTAAACCTAGATCGGCTCTTTTGCATGTTCATCATTGTACATTTCAGATCAAATCAGCTGTAATCTCTTCAGCATTGTCATTTTGGGCCGCGACTCTTGCTGACTAGGTTAAATGGCCAAGATTTTATCTATCTTAGTAGTCCACCCCATCCAGCTTTTCAAATTGGACCGATTTTTTGGTATTTTCAGTAATTACCCCGACATTATAACGTTGAACTTTCTGCTGTTAGGTGCTGCAATTAGCACGCGTAGGAAGAACAGCGATATATTTGAGCCGTAATCTTGAATCAAACCATATAATCTAGTTGGTTTTAAACAGGTTGCTGCGCTAAAATCATTGAGTTATCGACATTGCTTAATTATTACACTGGTTAATGTTATAGTGAGATGAGAATGAAGTTATTAGATTACATATGACCTTAATAATATTTGCGAAAAAAATTTCGAACATTCTATCACTCGTTCTTGCGAATATTAAATGATCCAGGAAAATGTAGTGGTCTAAGATCGGCAATCGAGTTAACGAGAACGTTAACAGTGTGAAAGATTGTGGACAGTCATCATTACCCTACATTTTAACTGTTTGAAAAACTACAACACATACGTGCCTAAAAATTGTCAGTTATGTATTTTGCTACAGAAACTATTGGTTGGTGGGATCATCTTAAGTTTACTCGCGTATAATTGAAGTCATATTATCGTGAAAAAATATCTCTATTAAACCATTGTCGTCTAATTCTGTGCTAGTATCACCGAGGTATCCAATCCTTTTAGATTGTGGTAACCTTGTGTTCGAACATAATTTTGACGTTTTCAATTTGCAGAAATTCGGCTCCCTAATGCCTAGTCATTTAAAGTTGGATTATTCAGTGTTCGCGAACACAGTTAATGCAAAAGTGATGTCACAAGCAAATTGATCTTACAGTTAAGCTCTACGTATTCGCGAACAAAACAAGTTTAATTCTAATTCGACTTTCATTTGATGTGTTCGCAAACAGGTTTGCCTGAATTTAATTAACCAAAAATCGGACCGCAACAATTTTATGCAAAATTACAAAATAGGATTGTTGGCGGGTCATTTTGAGTTTACTCGCATACAATTGAAGTAGCGTTGTGAAATAAGAACTCTATTAAATCATTGTCGTCTAATTCTGTGCTAGTATCACAGAGGTATCCAAACCTTTAGATGGAGGCAATGATTTTCACACAGGCATTGTATAGCATGAACTGTCAATATGGAACAAGCTGCGGTTATAAAATTTTATGCTTGCTGACATTTGCTCCAAAATGCTCGAAGCTTGCAGCTGTTCTGGAGCACAAAGTGATTTTGAATCTGCCAAAGAAATTATTTATGCCATACTTCCCCATAGGGGGAAACAGTGGTATTACTCTTCTTAGATTAGTATTCCTCTCCCCTCGGGGCCTCGCCTATCCTAATCTCTCCAAAGACTCCGCACCCCGCCCTCCGAATAACCTCTCCCCTCCCCCACACTAAAGGAGAGCGGAAAACTTTGGCAAACATACTCAAAAAAGGCCAAAATGAGCAAAGTTTGAGCGAAACGGGAGAAAATTGTGAAAAATTGGCAGACGGTAGGGCGAAATTTGTAGTCATTGCCAAAAAAGTTTAATACATGAGTTCTAAGATATTTCAAAAATTTGTCCCCCTCTGAAGGCTTTGCTTTCCCTTTCCCAGCAAAGCTTTGACCCTCTAGGCGACGATCTCCCCTTCTTCAACGAACCCGCTATCCCTCTTCGACTTATTGGACCTAGGGCATATATAGTTTATGCACGCCTTAAAATTAATGCAGTTCAAACAATAAATTTTATTGTTAGAAATGTTTATATAAAGATAATATTTATTTACCATTTATTGCAGATTTGTGTTGAATCAACGCAAGAAATATTTAGATGGAACAAGTTTATAATATGGGCATCTGTTCCGGATCTGATAACTCAAGCGTAGCACCATTAGCAAATTCTTAGCAATTTTTATTATTTTATCAAAAATATTCAGTGTCATGTTTTGATTTTGGATGGGTTCAGACATGGTGTGGCTATTATATTGTGATCTTTGTATTATTGTTGTGACTCGTGTATAGCTGTATTTGTCATTTATGGTCAAAGGTCTAAAGTTATTTGCTGTCACCATGGGTCATCATTAGTCAAGTAATGAGGTTGAACACCGGATTAATTCATGCTAATGCACGTGTGTTTCACTGTGTCGTCGGCGAGCTACTATAATTGTTTAAAGAGTACTTCATACCCGTGAAATACTGCGTCAGGCCGTGGGGCACTGTTTTAGGATTTCGTCGGCGGATATCCCAGGATAGTATGGACATTTCAGAAGACCGTGTATAACTGTGTTGGCACCCTGCAGATAGCTATACCAGGCTAAAGTGAAAACTGCTAAACGCCGTGTAACTACGGTCAATTTTTTACATTGTCCTGCAGTTATCAGGCCAAACCCTGGTCTTATAATCTTGATTATGTCTATAAACACATATGCCGTTTATACTTGCTATGAGAAACATATGCGTTTTAACCCTAGAGCTTACTTTAGGTTATAGCAGACAATAGCGAAAAAATGTGCGTTTCAATCCTTTAGCTGCTCAACTCATACATGAATGATAGATGCTCGTGTAATGTGACATGTAGGCAAGAATAGACGTCACCTAGGAATAGTACATAGATTCTGATACGTACTATACTGAATAAGATAAACCACGAAATATTCAAAATCAAAAATAAAAATGTCAATTTTTAATAAAAACTAATAAAACAGATCACATGACTAATGGTTGCAATATTTACATTATATAACTATGTATAATTCTTGAAATTTTGTTTCAACTTTAATAATTCAGTAACTGATCGGGCTATTTTGCTAATTATTAGATTAGGTGCGTTTAAATGTATGCGTCTTCAACTACAATGGTATGCATATATCCGCCTGTTCCGGAGCAGGTGTCAAACAATGGCATACTACAAGCTTATATCATGCCCTGTTTGCGATTATCTTTTGAGTTATAAATTATAAGTTAACCGATTCAATTTAAAGGTGGCTCGCCCCTGGAAATGTATTAATGAAATAAACGCTAGTATGAGTATAAACATCAAGGCCAATTATAACTTTAGTACAAAATCTAAGCTAATTTTGTTAGGTAATCAATGCTGTACCCAGCCCGATGCAATTTCAACAGATGTATTATTTCATGTACCAATCGAACGACAAGCTGAGTTTAATGATGTTAAAATCAGTTTAGTTCAGTCATGGGTTAAAAGGAGCTACCGCCATTTAAGTAAAATACCAACTCAAGGTTTCAGCAGATTTTGACACCATCCAACAGATCTCACCGAATGATATATAAAAGTCGAAAACAGTTTTGTATGGTTCACAAATATGGTTCTAATTCTGATGCAATGGTAAGAATTAAAGATTCTAATAATATAATGATTCCTATAATTCTAATTCTAATTAAAATGCAAAGTCCAGTGGTACCAAAAGTAGCTATGGGTCTTTAAAATTAAAAATTTTCGGGTTGGAGCCGTATAGTCTAAAAGATCCATTTTGTTATAACAGAATATAGTTTATTAAGAACCCGACCGCATTTGGCTCATATATTCACACTATATAATCGTTACGTAAAATACATGATGTAGGATGACATCATATACTTCATCAATCTTGCCCGACTGCCCTCCGAAAGAACTAGAGTATTGTAATTTACACTAAGTAAAATTAGATTAATGCTACCAACCCAACGGTCTTTTAGTGCAGCAACTTGTATCTATAGAATAGTAGCACGAAAAGTCAATGATATTAGACCCGCTAAAGAGTGAAGTGCTATTCAATATCCGCGGTACGACTCTGCAGTTCTCAGACTTAACCCTTGGGATTATCGCCCACTCACTATACGGTTTATAAATATCACTCACCCACGTCTAATATTTTTTGAGCCACCGGCTTGAGCCGCCACCAGGTTTTTGGTCCTCCAATGTTCTTACGCTCACAAGGTGATTAGTCCACCAAATCTATGCCTTCACAAGGTTCCTGGACTATCGAATGCATACCCCACTAGGTTCGTTGACCACCAAAGCCATACCCCACTACGTCCTTGCAACATCTAATCCATTCCCCCATTTGTATTCTTGAGGTCCAAATTCAGATCCCAATGTTCTTGGGAGGAACGAAAATTTGTGTTAAATTTTCGTGTTTGAATAACTTAACAAAAACTTTCGAACATAAGGAACATGGGAGTTTGAACTTGGTGCTTAAAACGCTTGTGAGGTGTAATTTTGTGACCCAAAAACCTAGTAATGATATGAATATGTGGTCCAAGAACCGTGAGGGGGTATAGATTTGGTGCCCAAAAACTAGGTGGCATGAATTTGGTAGTGCGAAAACTTGGCTAGAGTCCGAACCAGCGATCCAAGAACAGGATGGGTCGGCTCCTGTTCAAGACCCCCGTAAATTCATAAGCCTGGGAAATCAATGCCGAAAACGACAACAGGCACCGCTTAGGATAACAAGGTAAAGGTTAATAGTGTCTTACTTTTCAGCAAAGTCGAATATCATATCATATTTAGCGGGACATGCAATTTCTAATTCTGTTTGAACGTCAAATTTCCAAGCAAGCTGTTTGAAGTGTTCAACTTGTTTATAATTTCAAATTTTCGGTTTAACCTTTCATGATATTTTAGGGCGAAAATACTACATTTCGTGAAGTAGACGCGATAATTTATAGTACCACAATGATTCTGAGTGCATTTCAGTTTATATTGGTAAGTATTGCACGATACGCTCCTGAAGTGAAAGCCACTTGTTCATCATTGAAGTTTACAAAGTTTGACCCAGAACTCACAACTTACACGAATTATTTGCAATATGTATTTGTGATAAATGTGCCGTCAAGGTTTGAGCTACGGCACGCAATAAACTTTCGCTGCACTGTACAAATTGGATGTCATCATATTATCATCATGGCACGCATAAAGCCTTTGTCAGTAGAGATATACCGTCTCAATCAATCTATTTGCATAACGCCATGAAGCTAGTGGGAGGTGGTGTATGTAGATATTTTAATTTTTCACTTTTATAATTATTATTTTAAAGCATGTAAAATTTAAAATGCGTCTAGTTAAAAACAGCTCAGGTGCAGTGTGGAGCCGTCAGGGGAATGCGGAGCCGTCAATGGGAGTACGGAGCCTTCAGGGGAGTGCGGAGTCGTCGGAAGAGGTGCGGAGCCGTCAGGGGAATGCGGAGCCGACAATGGGAGTACGGAGCCTTCAGGGGAGTGCGGAGTCGTCAGAAGAGGTGCGGAGCCGGCAGGGGGAGTGCGGAGTCGTCAGGAGAAGTCCGGAGTCGTCAGGGGTAGTGCGGAGCCGTCAGGGAGAGCGCGGAGCCGTCAGGGGGAGTGCGGAGCCGTCAGAGGGAATACGGAGACGGAGCCGGCAGGGGTAGTGCGGAGCCGTCAGCGGAAGTGCGGAGCCGTCAGGGGAGTTCGCAGCCGTCAGGGGAGTGCGGAGCCCATATAGGAGTGCGGAGTCATCAGGGGGAGGGTGGAGCCGTCAGGGGGAGAGCGGAGCCGTCAGGGGGAGTGCGGAGCCGTCAGGGGGATTGCGGAGCCGTCAGGGGGAGTGCGGAGCCGTCAGGGGGAGTGCGGAGCCGTCAGGGGGAGTGCAGAGCCGTCAAGAGCAGTGCGGAGCCGTCAAGGAGAGTGCTGAGCTGTCAGGGGGAGTGCGGAGCCATCAGCTGGAGTGCGGAGCCGTCAGCTGGAATTCGGAGCCGTCACTGGGAGTGCGGAGCCGTCAGGGGGAGTGTGGAGCCGTCAGGGGAGTGCGGAGCCGTCAAGGAGAGTGCTGAGCTGTCAGGGGGAGTGCGGAGCCGTCAAGGGCAGTGCGGAGCCGTCAAGGAGAGTGCTGAGCTGTCAGGGGGAGTGCGGAGCCATCAGCTGGAGTGCGGAGCCGTCAGCTGGAATTCGGAGCCGTCACTGGGAGTGCGGAGCCGTCAGGGGGAGTGTGGAGCCGTCAGGGGAGTGCGGAGCCGTCAAGGGGAGTGCGGAGCCGTCAGGGGGAGTGTGGAGCCGTCAAAAGAGGTGCGGAGCCGTCAGGGGGAGTGCGGAGCCGTCAGAAGAGGTGCGGAGCCGTCAGGGGTAGTGCGGAGCCGTCAGGGAAGTGCGGAGCCGTCAGGGAGAATGCGGAGCCGTCAGGGGGAGTGCGAAGCCGTCAGAGGGAATACGGAGCCGTCAGGGGAATGCGGAGCCATCAGCGGAGTGCGGAGCCGTCAGGGGGAGTGCGGAGCCGTCAGGGGGAGTGCAGAGCTGTAATGCGGCGTTTACGTTATAAGTTGCCCGCCATGTGGAAGTTTTGTCCACGTACAGCCTGCCTAACACCGTTAACGATATAGTGTACAGAACACCCACACTGTATTCTAAGCAATTCTATATAGTGTTTCGGACACCATCAGGATTTATACAAGGTGTCATGGACACCTTTAACTTCTAGCTAACTTCGATGAAGAACTTTTGGGAAGATGTCTTTACGTTTTTCCGTTGTATGGTGTTTATACGGTTTAACTTCTGTCCGCGCACTTCCTATGCAAAGATTTCAACGGAATGGTTTACGGTTTACAATCAGTTAGCGTAAATCATGTTAAATTTAAGTTAGCTAGTTTTCCCGCCTTTTTTAAAATAAGTATTCAAATATAGGGTGTCGAAGACACCATAGTGTCATATACATGGTGTCAACGACACCATGACTTGTGCTGCACTGTATGCCCGTCCAAGTACCATGCACCATGGTGTGGTCATGACCACACGTGGACAAATCTTCCACATGGCGGGCGTTATATAACGTAAACGCCGCATAAGGGGAGTGCGGAGCCGTCAGGGGGAGTGCGGAGCCGTCAGGGTGAGTGCGGAGCCGTCAGGGGGAGTGCGGAGCCGTCAAGGGGAGTGCGGAGCAATCAGGGTAGGGCAAAGCCGTCAGGGTGAGGGCGGAGCCGTCAGGGGGAGAGCGGAGCCATCAGGGGGAGTGCGGAGCCGTCATGGGGAGTGCGGAGCCGTCATGGGGAGTTCGGAGGCGTCAGGGGGAGCGCGGAGCCGTCAGGGGGAGCGCAGAGCCGTCAGGGAGAGTGCGGAGCCCTCAAAGGGAGTGTGGAGCTGTCAAGGGGAGTGCGGAGACGTCAAGGGGAGTGCGGAGCCGTCAAGGGGAGTGCGGAGCCGTCAGGAAGAGTGCGATGCCGTCAGGGGGAGTGTGCAGCCGTCAAGGGAGTGCAGAGTTGCCAGGAGGAGTGCGGAGCCGTCAGGGGAAGTGCGGAGCCGTCAGGGGGAGGCGGAGCCGTCAGGGGGAGTGCGGAGCCGTCAGGGGGAGTGCGGAGCCGTCAGGGGGAGTGCGGAGCCGTCAGGGGGAGTGCGGAGCCGTCAGGGGGAGTGCGGAGCCGTCAGGGGGAGTGCGGAGCCGTCAGGGGGAGTGCGGAGCCGTCAGGGGGAGTGCGGAGCCGTCAGGGGGAGTGCGGAGCCGTCAGGGGGAGTGCGGAGCCGTCAGGGGGAGTGCGGAGCCGTCAGGGAGAGTGCGGAGCCGTCAGGGGGTGCAGATTCGTCAGGGGGAGTGCGGAGCCGTCAGGGGGAGTACGGAGTTGTCAGGGGGAGTGCGGAGCCTTCAGGGAGAGTGCGGAGCCTTCATGGGCGGAGACTTCGGTGGAGTTCGGAGCCTTCGGGGGAGTGCAGAGCCTTCATGGGCGGAGACTTCGGTAGAGTTCAAAGACTTCGGGGAGTGTGAAGCCATCACGGGGAGGTGAATGATGTGTCTAGGTGGGTCCGGCACTTGGATTGCAACTCCTACACCCTATCAACACCTATGGTGTATGTTATGTAACATATACAGCGACAATGTGTTGTGCAGACAAAACGAATTCTGTTCCAATATTCTGCGAATTTAACACCATGTATTAATTCTGCTCTGAAATTTATATCCATGCTGTCGTTGACTCTACAGGTCGAATTGATGATGATTCTCGAGTGTAAAAAATTGAATCATTTTGTATTTATAGTTTATACTAAGCATTAGTAATGCGTATGTTATAGTCTCCTGTAGCGGATATATTATGTTATTCAATATTCAGCGAATTTAACACCATGCATTATTTGTGCTCTGAACTTTACATCCATGTTGTCTTTGCCTCTAACAGCTCGAACTCATGATGCTGCCTGAGTATAAAAATTGAATCATTTTGTATTTATTGTTTATACTAAGCATTAGTAATGTGTGTGTTATATTCTGCTGTATCGGATCTGTTATGTGCAGACATAAAACACAACAAAGGTTTAAATTTTCATTAATTTTGAATTCAATTGATATTTGAAATTGGTTAAAAATTTTGGATATTTAGTGTAATTTTATTCCAAATTTGATTCAACACTTTTGAAAAAAGCTTTAATACTTTTGTAGGATCTGATCCGAAGCAATGAGAACACGACCTTAGATGATATCTTCTAGACGATATAATTCACAGAAGCTTTAGGGTGAAAGACTTATCACGCTGTGTCACAAAGAAATATTTTAATACATAAAACTTTGTGTTTTAACCCAATTGTATGCAATTAGTGATGTGGAGCGGAGCGGAGCGCTCCGGATTTTCATGGGCGCTCCGCTCCACTCAAAATGCAGAGTGCTCCGCTCCGCTCCACCCCCCGGAGCGGGTCGCTCCGCTCCGCTCCGGATCGCTCCGCTCCGAAATATACTCTACGAATTAGACTAGTAACCTCATTATACGATATGTAACCATATTAAGCCCTAGCCGCTAGGCTAAAGCTTTACAACATTTAGCTATTTCTTATTTTCATACAGATACGAAGGATAATGTTTGATGGACGCACCAAGCATTGTATTTGTTCATTGTGCCAATGTATCAATATGTACCACCAATATACCTAATGGAATGCAACGCATAATGTGACCACCTTAAGTATGGGTTAGTGTCTAATATAAATGCGTGACGGAATCCTTGATCTGATAGATTTTGTTTCAGCAGTAAAGTTTCTGTGCCGAAACTATCGTCAGTAGAACATTTTACTATGCTCAATGATCTAACTTTTCATATACGTGCTAGTACACCTATCACCGGCTATCAATACTGCAGTGACATTTTTACAACTAGTACTAACGTTCCTGAACCAAAAGAGATAAATTCCAGTGTTGGTATTGTAATAATGGTTTTGTTCGCGAACAAAATTTTGTACATGGTGTCAAAAGAGGATGGTAGGGGCGCACGTTAAGTTTACTCATGCATAACTGCTATAAATGCACTTTGCATACCCTTTAACAAACAATATATGGTTGAAAGACTTCTTTCGTGTTTAATGACATCTTATGGAAACGAAACTTTACGTGTACCTGGCCCAGGGACGTGGCAAGGGTACCACATACCCCCAATTGGGGGGCCCCCTCACACCTAAAATGCCCTCACAAAGTTTGAAGACACTTGAATCGTAATAATCTGTAGAAAATTTTGCATTTTCAAAATTTATGGGGCCTCTCACATCAGTTTAGGGGTGGGGGCACTCACATCCCTAGCCACGGTTCAGGTCTGCTTACGTATAAAACGTCTATTTAACTTAAAAACGACAAAAAGGTTGTTGGCATCTCAAAATCGTTGGATTTTGAGCCGGAGCGCACCAAAATAGTGGAGTGCTCCACTTTCATGCGGACCGCTCCACTTTCGAGCGGAGCGCTCCGCGCTCCGGAGCGCTCCGTTTTCAACCGGAGCGCGCTCCGATTTAGTCATAGCGCTCCGCAGCTTGGGCGCTCCGCTCCGCCTCACCCCACGGAGCGCGGATCGGAGCGCTCCGAAGCGCTCCGCTCCACATCCCTATATGCAATCAGGCAAAGAGCAAAAACTAATAGTCTTGATGATGAATAATACTAGAATATCAAGATCACTAATCTGCCATAAAAATTATTTATACATGAACATAACCGATATCGGCTCTTCCTATCATTGTGAAGCAGAATTCACCAAGCGTTGGATTGTTCACCCACCAATAGGGAACGTGAGCTGGGATTAGACCGTCGTGAGACAGGTTAATTTTACCCTGTCTAAAAATAATAGTTATTGCAAAATATTAATTTTGAAAAACGTCACTTTTGACTGTATGGCTGACTCCGCTTAATTCTTTCATGGCTGAAATTGCGACGCATCAAAACAGAGAGAAACGCATTTGTGTTAATGATTGCGTCATACTTCTTAAAAGTATTCATATCTTCAATCCATTCTTTACAAGGAGCATACAGTCAAGCAGCCTTAATTGACCGCCGCTGCACGTACGACGAATATGCATTCGTCTGGTTCTAGCCTGTCTTCAACATTTTGTGAATGTAATACTGATGGTGGAAAGATTTTGGCTCAAAAGTTTTTTCCGGTTAGTTCGAGAACCTTGTCCGGATGCTTGCCGTTAACGTCGGGTCGGCGTGATCTGGGTTTCGTTTGTTAATGATCTCGGTTGCAACGCAATGTGATGTCCCAGCTTAATACGTGATGAATTATTTTTAGCAAGTCGTATAATCTTTCAATGAATTGTTCTTCGTACAAATGTCGTGCTAGCCGTACTTGGCAACGCTCAAGACGGGAATGCAATCAGTAAAAACTTCCTCGGTTTTTAGGGAATATTATCAGCTGGCATCAAAGACCATACCGTTTTAGCCAGCCATGTTTGATTATGATAATTAAACACCAATTTGAATAAATTTATGTATTATTATTTGTATAACGTGTTATTTTATATTTGAACTTGATAACTGGCTTGAAATATAAACGTCATATTGATCATTAGACAAATAGGTATTTTTCGCATAAAGCATCAGGTCAACGCTTACTGAAACTACCCTATGTATAAATGACGATCTTATTGTACACTTCAAGAATTTCGCTCAGAATTAATGCACTCGCCTGAACGTATGTAGACACATAGTGAATCACCACTTCAAGAATTTCGCTCAGAATTAATGCACTCGCCTGAACGTATGTAGACACATAGTGAATCACCAATCTCGAACAAACATCAAATACTGCATAACCAAAAGCTTCGCTCTCTGAACAATATTCAAGACAATGCATAAATAAAAGAATAGTCTTTCCGCAAGTTATTCGATCCTGGCAACAACCGCAGACGTCTTAAATGACTGCGGAGCAAACTTAGGGTCCTCTATCCAAGAGCTAAACACTCTAAAATTGCAATAAAGAGACCTATGTGATTGCCAATGACAATATTGCAGCCTTCACAGAATACAGTTTTAGAGACCGTATTCCTACCGGTTGGAAAACGATCTGACGTTACCAATTCTTTTTAAAATAATGTGCGAAACATAATCTATGTGAATATCTGAATAAAGTAAGTACAAGCCAGTTTAGCGAAAAATTAGATTATGTTTAAATATTTTAATGCAAAAAGTATGAATAAAAAGTTTTCCAACCTTGTTTGTAGCCATCTTGTACAGTATATGTTCCTTGTTGTTTACATCTGCGAGACATTGGTTAATTGTAAAATGTCTTATTCCTTAAACACTTTAATGCAAAAAGTATAGTTAAAAAGTTTTCCAACCTTGTTTGTAGCCATCTTGTACAGTATATGTTCCTTGTTGTTTACATCTGCGAAACATTGGTTAATTGCAAAATGTCTTATTCCTTAAATACTTTAATGCAAAAAGTATAGTTAAAAAGTTTTCCAACCTTGTTTGTAGCCATCTTGTATAGTATATGTTCCTTGTTGTTTACATCTGTGAAACATTGGTTAATTGTAAAATGTCTTATTTCTTAAATACTTTAATGCAAAAAGTATAGTTAAAAAGTTTTCCAACCTTGTTTGTAGCCATCTTGTACAGTATATGTTCCTTGTTGTTTACATCTGTGAAACATTGGTTAATTGTAAAATGTCTTATTTCTTAAATACTTTAATGCAAAAAGTATAGTTAAAAAGTTTTCCAACCTTGTTTGTAGCCATCTTGTACAGTATATGTTCCTTGTTGTTTACATCTGCGAAACATTGGTTAATTGTAAAATGTCTTATTCCTTAAATACTTTAATGCAAAAAGTATAGTTAAAAAGTTTTCCAACCTTGTTTGTAGCCATCTTGTACAGTATATGTTCCTTGTTGTTTACATCTGTGAAACATTGGTTAATTGCAAAATGTCTTATTCCTTAAATACTTTAATGCAAAAAGTATAGTTAAAAAGTTTTCCAACCTTGTTTGTAGCCATCTTGTACAGTATATGTTCCTTGTTGTTTACATCTGCGAAACATTGGTTAATTGTAAAATGTCTTATTTTCATTGAAATACTTTAATGCAAAAAGTATAGTTAAAAAGTTTTCCAACCTTGTTTGTAGCCATCTTGTACAGTATATGTTCCTTGTTGTTTACATCTGCGAAACATTGGTTAATTGTAAAATGTCTTATTCCTTAAATACTTTAATGCAAAAAGTATAGTTAAAAAGTTTTCCAACCTTGTTTGTAGCCATCTTGTACAGTATATGTTCCTTGTTGTTTACATCTGTGAAACATTGGTTAATTGTAAAATGTCTTATTCCTTAAATACTTTAATGCAAAAAGTATAGTTAAAAAGTTTTCCAACCTTGTTTGTAGCCATCTTGTACAGTATATGTTCCTTGTTGTTTACATCTGCGAAACATTGGTTAATTGTAAAATGTCTTATTCCTTAAACACTTTAATGCAAAAAGTATAGTTAAAAGTTTTCCAACCTTGTGTAATAACCGGTGACGCAGCTGCATGGCGCAACTTCCTAACACCATGCCCATACGACCCCGGCTATCGTAACCTCAAGGGTG
>JASANE010007085.1:0-15680 GCA_030248225.1 Trileptium ribeirensis | reverse complement strand
TGTATTGCTCTTAGTTTTTTTATTCATTGCTGCTCTCAAACTCGTTATAGATGTAGTCCATTTTCTCTGAATCATCCTCAGCCCTGTCCGTCGCACCAAACAGAAATGGAACAACGTGGAACGAAGGGTGTTACTAAAGTTTGCCTCACAACCAGCCACTATTGCATGTAAAGATATTATGGAAGCGATTTAGCCTAATTTGAATGTGGGGATTTCTGCATGTGATATAAACTTTAGAATTTTTGCCCAAAATATATCTATGAGTAAGGGCGTGTTCACACTTGCTTTGGATCCCATCCGCACAAACCCATCCTTTTCCGAATTGTGTTCACATTGCATCTGATCCACACCACTAAAATTCTCTAGCGTATGTGTGTATATATGTACTTTTCACATTATTTCGTCCGATTCGGTCCGAAAAAATTGTGCATGCTGTGTCGGTTCGGAACGGGTGCAGTCTGCGCACTCTATATAAGACTCAATGAACTACGCGGATCGGATTGCATGCAGAGTGAACACGGTCTAAGTCTATGCCCTACAAGAAGCAACTTTCGGTTTATATATTGAAACCATAATTCTACAGTCACACACATATTGAAAAATTGAAAATATTTGATTCACTGCTTGTTGTCAGCTTGTTTCCTCATGTGTGCACGTATTTCCACGATAAATGGATTTTCAGCCCTTAATAGAAAAACGTTCAAAACTCGTGCAAGTGTTTTATTATTCTTTATATCAATATAACTTTCAATTGATATAAGTTTGAATTAGTTTAATTTTCAGTGCTGCAATATTCCTTTCTATTTTTTGTTAGTTTATAATGTGTTCTGGTCAAGGAAAATTGGATTAACCACATAGTCACATGACCGTTATACATAGTTCGTAAATTTTAAGTCTTATGTAGCAGCGCTGAATTTGTGCTTAGAAAATCACGGAAATATTATGCTTTAAAAATCAGTATATGTTTAAGGCTTTTAGTGTTAATTCAGTGGTGCTGTAGAACAAGGTGTGGGCCAGCTTGACTTAAATGTTGCGATTAGTTTGAATATAAATAATACATTATCCCGGCCGCTTTATTTGTGATAGCGCCTGTATATTTTGCGATAATACTCGATTATACATATTCAACCTTTAGTATTTGTGCACATTGCGCCCAAACCTATTTGCATTGTATTATAGACTGTTAAGATTGCATACGATCCAATAGCTCGTGTACAATTATTCTATCGGATCCGAATATTATGATGTTGCGTGACGAAATACATATAATGTACAGAATGGGTAGATCCGGATTTCGGATTATTGGATCAGGTCAGATGCAGCTGTACCTAAAATCGGTATTGGATCAAATGGGATTTGGTGCGAGCGGGGCCTAATGCAACAACCAACGCAAATTTAAGCTTTTTGCTTCACCATTTAAAATTTCTGAAAATCAAACACGATTATGTTTGAATTTCATTCATAATTTGCGCTTATTTAACGCATATGATTTTGTATAATATCACATTTACAGAAAATGCAGGAAGAATTGGTTCTGAGGTAGTATTCTTGCCAGATATATAATTATTGTCATATTTTTTGCTGTTTTTTCAAATTTTTGAGTAGTATATGCTGAGTAATATTTCATATTTGCTGTTAGTTGAGGTTTACTACTTAAGTTACAAATAGAAAATACAGCTAGTGTTTAAATACATGTACTGACTTTCATAAAAGCTAAAGTCTCTCAAAGTCTAAAGTCTTAAGGCCCTCAACTAGTTGGAGAGCAATTCGTAGGCTCAAAGTCCGCAAAGTACTGAAAAAAACTAGGAAATAGAACAATATTGTTTTAAAAATTCGGTTCAAAAGGGGGACATCCTGGGTTCGAAATTGGCTTCTACAGGAACATGGACATCGCCAATTTCCATAAGCCAGTCTGCATGGCACAAAAAGAGAGGACGCGCGCCCGTCTTTCCTCAAAAACTGATTTTTCCCTACTGCGCTCGCAGTTGTCCACCTTGTTGAGTACCGTGCTGCGGAATTGGCCAGTTGTGCATAATCGCGATTGTCCATAATAATATATAGCATTTTATATTTAATATACTTGACTTACCTGGAGATACTGTCGGATGTGTGCTTCTATTACTTTTTTGTTTTTGTTGTTTTGAAACGTTTACTGCGCGACAGCGCGTTCAACAGATAACATAACAGCGCGTGTTAGCCAAAACTTTGGTACGCCTTATTTGGTCATTTATATTGGTGTTATGAATTCGATAACATTAACATTGTATGATACTAGGGTACCCGTCAGATGTAGTCTACAGATCCCGTCACACCTAAAGTCGGACATCAAAGATAGAAAAAAAGGAAAAAATATAAACATAACTTATTGATCAAGAATGGTTAACCCCTACCCCGTCAAAAAAAATTTCTGGCCTGTTCACAGTGGGGGCCCACTTTTCATTCAAATCCCCCATGTTCGTGAATTTTCCCCCATGTCCGTCCAACCCCTCTCGGCCGAAACCTCCCATGTTCAATTAATTCCAAAATTTTTTTTATGTCTGAAAATTTATGTTTTCTGTTTGCAAATTGTTTTTTAAACATTAACTACCACTATTTATAATGCTTAAAATATTGTTTTTAGCTTGAAATTGACTAAAAATATGAAAAGATTTCTCTGCATTTTTAAGCAAAATTATCCCCCACTTTTAATTTCCCCCCGAGAATGAACATGGGGTCCCCCGAAGTTTCCACCCCCCCACTTTTCGGAGAGCTGTGGACAGGCCAGAATTTCTGGATTTACCACTGATATTGTGGTTATCGGTTAAGAATACATACTGAATTTTTTAATTAAAATGCACTTAAGATTGTGCACTAGTAGATATTTCTTATAAAGCGCACCATGAGAAAATTTAGGGTATTATACAAAATACTTGGTGAAATGAAAATGGGTAAAAATATTGTTTCGATTTTTTTTAGCTAATTTAATTCTTACATCGATTCTTTGTTTATTTAACAGCAGTAATAGTTTTATATTCTTACTTAAACGTAATCGTCATCACTTTATTTAATAAGCGTTACGGCTTTAAAATTTCAGTGAATGAATCTTTAATATTTTCAAAGTTTCGGTATGGTGCCATATTCTTCTCAGGTACATTACTGAAATCTTTGTTTTCACTGCACAAACCAAAGCTTTGTAACTTTTAGGAAGCTGGTAAGTTTTAAGTTTTCTGTATTACGCATAATACAGACCAGTGACAATGGGAAAATTTTACATTTATAGGTGTTCGGATTTTTGCGTTGGATAACAGCAATACCAGATATGTAATACGTTAAGCTACTGGGCCTACAAAGTGCAAATACGGCACAATATCTTCTAATTTTTCTTAAACATTATATTTACAAATTTTTAAAATAATGAAGTTTTTTGTCGCACGAAAAACAGAATCCTGTTAGTTTTAACATGTGATAGAAATGACTGTAACTTTGCATTGACTCTCTCTCTGTAACTTTCAAGGAACTCAAAAAAAATTAATTTAAAAACTTGAATAGTTATTAAACACCGACTAGTTAAACGCTCTGTTTTTTGTCGTGAACCCAGTTACTAGACAAAGCCGCTCACTGGCAGAAATTGAGTAATATGAATAGGTGGACGCAGGAACAAGCCTGATTAAAACTATTATTGGTACAATATTAATCACATATGTATAACGAGAAAACACTACAACGAAAACAAAAACTTGTTGCTAACACAAAATATAGTAAAATTATAGAATTTCAACATAATATCGTTATAAGCGTACATAACATTAAAGCAAATAAATAAATAGAAGAGAAAAAATAGTTTAAAGCCAACGAACATGAAAAGTACGAATCAGCCAGCTATCTGGTTTATTGTATCAATATTAAAAAAATGTGTAGATCATAATGCATTGCACAGTAAAAAAGTCACAGTTCAATATCAATGACAGCTAAATCTACAATTATGTACAAAATGGTGTTAAAACAGCCGATAAAGAATAAACAAACAGAGTTTTCTGTAACTAGAGAAGATATTGTATAATAATAAAAACTACTAGAGACATAATAAATAACTATGTTTCTGGTTTAAACATGAACCAAAGATTTTTTCGAACTTCAAAAATATAGACTATCTACTTGGTAAGCGCAGTAAATTGATATTTAACGTTATGAAAACCCACATTTGCATGATTCCAGTGCACATACACATGCCAAATTTTGGCACAGAATGACATCATCTCAGATGCCTGCATAATCTGCTTTTTCCCACCTACATGCATTACATTCATTTACACATAACCGGTGTTACCATATGTTGGCTTTAATGATACACTTTTCCTATTTTAAATATAAACGCCGGTTCTCCAATCAGTGTTTTGTGCACGGTGGTACACATAATCTGAGGGCTGTATATTAATGTACCTTGTATTATATGTATTTCGCAATATTTGTGTAGCTCCGAGGTATATTTTGACGAAGCGTCATGTGACACATGAATTAAAAACACCTATACATCATTAATTGCTCAACAAGTCATTGAATTAAAAATTTGAAACTGCAATTCTAGACACTTATAAAGCTTTGGTTTGTGCAGTGAAAACAAAGATTTCAGTAATGTACCTGAGAAGAATATGGCACCATACCGAAACTTTGAAAATATTAAAGATTCATTCACTGAAATTTTAAAGCCGTAACGCTTATTAAATAAAGTGATGACGATTACGTTTAAGTAAGAATATAAAACTATTACTGCTGTTAAATAAACGAAAAATCAGATATTAGAATTAAATTAGCTAAAAAAAATCGAAACAATATTTTTACCCATTTTCATTTCACCAAGTATTTTGTATAATACCCTAAATTTTCTCATGGTGCGCTTTATAAGAAATATCTACTAGTGCACAATCTTAAGTGCATTTTAATTAAAAAATTCAGTATGTATTCTTAACCGATAACCACAATATCAGTGGTAAATCCAGAAATTCTGGCCTGTCCACAGCTCTCCGAAAAGTGGGGGGGTGGAAACTTCGGGGGACCCCATGTTCGTTCTCGGGGGGAAATTAAAAGTGGGGGATAATTTTGCTTAAAAATACAGAATCTTTTCATATTTTCATGCATTTTCAAGCTAAAAACAATATTTTAGCATTATAAATAGTGGTAGTTAATGTTTAAAAAACAATTTGCAAACAGAAAACATAAATTTTCAGACATAAAAAAAATTTTGGAATTAATTGAACATGGGAGGTTTCGGCCGAGAGGGGTTGGACGGACATGGGGGAAAATCTCACGAACATGGGGGATTTGAATGAAAAGTGGGCCCCCACTGTGAACAGGCCAGAAATTTTTTTGACGGGGTAGGGGTTAAACCATTCTTGATCAATAAGTTATGTTTATATTTTTTCCTTTTTTTCTATCTTTGATGATCCGACTTAGGTGTGACGGGAATCTGTAGACTACAATCTGACGGGATACCCTAGTATCATAACAATGTTAATGTTATCGAATTCATAACACCGATATAAATGACAAATAAGCGTACCAAAGTTTTGGCTAACACGCGCTGTTATGTTATGTTAGAACGCGCTGTCGCGCGGTAAACGTTTCAAAACAACAAAAACAGAAAAGTAATAGAAGCACACATCCGACATTATCTCCAGGTAAGTCAAGTATATTAAATATAAAATGCTATATATTATTATGGACAATCGCGATTATATACAACTGGCCAAGGGCGCAGCACGGTACTCGACAAGGTGGACAACTGCGAGCGCAATAAGGAAAAATCAGTTTTTGAGGAAAGACGGGGGCGCCGTCCTCTCTTGTTGTGCCATGCAACTGGCTTATGGAAATTGGCGATGTCCATGTTCCTGTAGAAGCCAATTTCGAACCCAGGATGTCCCCCTTTTGAACCAATTTTTTTAACAATATTGTTCTATTTCCTAGTTTTTTTCAGTACTTTCGGACTTTGACCTACGAATTGCTCTCCAACTTTTGAGGGCCCTAAGACTTAAGACTTTGAGAGACTTAAGCTTTTATAAAAGTCAGTACATGTATTTAAACACTAGCTGTATTTTCTATTTGTAACTTAAGTAGTAAACCTCAACTAACAGCAAATATGAAATATTACTCAGCATATACTACTCAAAAATTTGAAAAACAGCAGAAAATATGACAATAATTATATATCTCGCAAGAATATTACCTCAGAACCAATTCTTCCTGCATTTTCTGTAAATGTGATATTATACAAAATCCTGTGCGTTAAATAAGCGCAAATTATGAATGAAATTCGAACATAATGGTGTTTGATTTTCAGGAACGTTAAATGGTGAAGCAAAAAGCTTAAATTTGCATTGGTTGTTGCATTAGGCCCCGTTCGCACCAAATCCCATTTGATCCGATCCGATTTTGGGTGCACTGCATCCGACCTGATCCAATAATCCAAAATCCGGGTCTACCATTCTGTACATTATATGTATTTCGTCACACAACATCATGATATTCGGATCCGATAGAATAATTGTACACGAGCTATTGGATCGTATGCAATGTTAACAGTCTATAATACAATGCAAATAGGTTTGGGCGCAATGTGCACAAATACTAAAGGTTGAATATGTATAATCGAGTATTATCGCAAAATATACAGGCGCTATCACAAATAACGGCCGGGATAATGTATTATTTATATTCAAACTAATCGCAACATTTAAGTCAAGTTGGCCCACACCTTGTTCTACAGCACCGCTGAATTAACACTAAAAGCCTTAAACATATACTGATTTTTAAAGCATGATATTTCCGTGATTTTCTAAGCACAAATTCAGCGCTGCTACATAACTTAAAATTTACGAACTATGTATAACGGTCATGTGACTATGTGGTTAATCCAATTTTCCTTGACCAGAACACATTATAAACTAACAAAAAATAGAAAGGAATATTGCAGCACTGAAAACTAAACTAATGCAAACTTGTATCAATTGAAAGTTATATTGATATAAAGAATAATTAAACACTTGCACAAGTTTTGAACGTTTTTCTATTAAGGGCTGAAAATCCATTTATCCTGGAAATACGTGCACACATGAGGAAACAAGCTGACAACAAGCAGTGAATCAAATTTTTTCAATTTTTCAAAATGTGTGTGACTGTAGAATTATGGTTTCAATATAAAACCGAAAGTTGCTTCTTGTAGGGCATAGACTTAGACCGTGTTCACACTGCATGCAATCCGATCCGCGTCGTACATGAGTCTTATATAGAGTGCGCAGACTACACCCGTTCCGAACCGACACAGCATGCACAATTTTTTCGGACCGAATCGGACGAAATAATGTGAAAAGTACATATATACACACATACGCTAGAGAGAGTTTAGTCGTGTCGGGTCGGATGCAATGTGAACACAATTCGGAAAGGGATCGGTTCGTCGGATGGGATCCGAAGCAATGTGAACACGCCCTTACACATAGATATATTTTGGGCAAAAATTCTAAAGTTTATATCACATGCAGAAATACCACATTCAAATTAGCTAAATCGCTTCCATGATATCTTTACATGCAATAGTGGCTGGTTGTGAGGCAAACTTTAGTAACACCCTTCGTTCCACGTTGTTCCATTTCTGTTTGGTGCAACGGACAGCTGAGGATGATTCAGAGAAGATGGACTACATCTATAACGAGTTTGAGAGCAGCAATAAAATAAACTAAGACAAAGACCAGAAAAATTCTGCGTACGACAATTTTTAACACAACCATATAAAATAACAATAACATTGATGCAGTAAATTACCAATGTAAGCGTATGTGCACACATAATTATAGCGTATTAGTGTTTGCACACGAGTTTACTAACACTTAGATATAAATAATAAAACTTAATTCTATGTTGTTTGTGCAAGACCAGCGAATAATGCGCGACTAAACTTAACCTGCGTCCACTGACTGTCCTATTTCTTTTTTATTTGCGTTACCAAACTCTATCGTCTGAAGCAAGAATTCGCTATTTTCTTTTCGCGAACACTGAAATTGTGAACGAAAATTTATCGCTTTTGAATTAAAAATGGTTATGTTCGTGAACAATCACTGACAAATACAAGACTTTTTTCTCTGTCACATTTACATTGAATTTGTTCCCGAACAGAGACAAATAGATTTGGAAACTTATAATCGTCATACAACTGTCTTTGGCTGAATGCAAATCGCCACTTCTTGGCTAGCAATAAATCAAATCGCTTTCCTTACTTGTTCTGTAGCAATGAATATGGATTCGATACCGTGTTTTACAACGCAGCGTAAGTTTAGTCGCGCATAATCCGCGACTAAACATTGAACAGCTGATAAAATTTTCCAACTGTTCGCGAATAATTATCGAATATCTCCAGAAAGATTTGTTTTTTTCGTTTTTTTGTACAAATAAAATGCCAGAAAACTATCATGATTTGACATACTATTTAAGTTACGAAATATATTTGTTTTTCTAGACCGTATATTAAACGAGCGCAATAAATTTACCTTAAATTTTTCGGCTTCACAGGGATACTTGGTTTAGTGCGGTCGCCTCGTGCGTAGTTAATCTGGGCTTGCGAAATTGGTTTTGGTAAGCGAGAAGTCCTGCAAGCATGTTGTCGACCGTATCGTGCACTACTGTTCACTTGCGGATTTTGATGCTCCAGCGGCGACAATGGAGATGACGGTGTTACAGCTGTCGCTGGTTTCTCAATATCAGGAGACCCAAAAGGGCCAGCTTCTACCGATGAACCAAGAGGCCCACTGTAAATCTTAAACCAGAAAGATAAAGCTACATAATTAAGTTGTTTTCTTCCAGGACCCTACTTTTAATCGGAATAACATCAACCTGGTGGTCCGTAAAATTTCTGACTCTTCAATTCTAAGAGCATCATCCGGAGCTGTTTGTGTTTGTGGAAATGTAAAACTTTTTTATGGACATAAGCCGGGTACAAAACTGATTTTCATTTTCAGGCTATTTTTTATTGTGCCAAAGCGCCCCTTAAAACCGAACAGAGCTCCTAGGGTATATGATTTAAGTGTAAACAAAGATTTTTCGCAATCTTTTTCAGAAGTTAAAGGTGAATTACACTGTTTATCTTATGGACAATTGGACGCATATAATCCAAATCTGTCCAAATTGGCTATGAAGCAATCATTGTAATCAACGAAACGCATGCAACAAAGGACGGTACAATAACAGGGAATATGTAAACCAAGTCCAGGATAATGCTTATTGAGTGAGACTTGACGTTTGACGAAACAGTGGTTGACCCATGCACAACTGGACTGATTAAACGTAGTGCATTGCCAGGCATATAGGGTAATCTATTTCAACAACGAGTGATCAGAATTTGTAACACTCTCAGTGCTACATTGCGACAGCCAATACAATAAATTTAGCGAAATTGCAAAATTAAATATTTGAAACATGGCAACGGAGCAAGCTAATTTTTCTGAAACGATTACCGTGCATTAACATTTATGTTTTGTTTGTACATTATTTGTGTCTCACGCCCCCCTCACCAGCTGCGGGGCGCCATCACCATTTGAACTCAGCTCGTCCACTCGTCACGATCGGCATCCACGGACATCATGGAACGCGCCGCGAAACGATCTACGCCATGGAACCTCATAGAAAGCAGACTCCATCTCGCGCTTGACAGGCCGCTCATGTCTTGAATGCTCTTGGCCACTTCCAGCCTGTAAGGGGTGAAAAACAAGTGCTATCTTAGGAAACCGGGCAGGTTTCACGTACAGCACATGAATAAGACAGCTGAAACGCTGCTTTCCTGTATCGCCAACTGTGTGCATTGCCTGATACAGACGTCGAATATGTGTTGTTATGAATATGATCTCGAAGCGAGACTCCAACGATACGGCGGTAAAATATCAGCCCGAAGACATTGAGTCGGCGACTGTCGTTTTCTCTAGCCACACAGGTCTCGCTGGCATACAGGATGCAAGTGAAGACGACCGCTTGGAAGATTTTTGCTTCGTTTGCAATGTAAAATCTCTGTGCGACCATAGGCGTTTATTAAGGCAGGCAAAATATGTAGATACCTTAGTAACTATTTTGGCAATCTCCGACGATGTTCCACATGTACCGATAACCATTGATCGTCAGGTCCGGTATGGGCACTCTTTCAGCACTTCAAGCTGTTGACCATCCAGCTAAAGTACTGTCTTGCTACTGCAGCTGCAATGTATTACCGTGGTCTTTTCCCCAGTTATATTCAGACCAAGCCTTTTAGCAGAAGCGCTGAGCATCACAGTATTGAATTTAGGCTAGCGACCAAGTTGGCTAGTGTAACGGATTCATTCTGGATCGTTACGTCGTAAATTCTTATCACAGCCTAATGGGCAACATTATTGAATCCTAAGATTAAGGTTACTATAGAAATTAGAGCGAATTGCTGCTTTTTGAGCCAAATTCAAGATTAGCCAACATGGATGGGCATGTGTGTATCTGATAGAGTATGAATTGGTCGAGACCTTTTTGAATTTAGAGTCATTTGCTTAAATAATTGTGCGTTTACTGTTGTGTAACCAGGTTGTAATAATTGTATAACGGTCTTCGCGTATTCCGATGTATATTTCTAGATGTATATTCAGATATTTCTAGTTGTACAATCATATAATATTGTAACCCGCCTAACCCTCTACAAGGTAATTTTAACCACTCTTTCCAATGGAGACGGTTTCGGGCCTCTATCTGTTTAGGGGGCTTTAGCAGGGAGCCATAATTTCAGGGTCGAAAATTTTTTTAAAAATGTGGGTTTTGGTTTTTCCAAGGTTTGACCAAAACAATTTAGATCGGCTGGTTTGGCATACATTTGAATATGATATACAAAAGGGAATGAACTATCTAAACATGTATGCGGAATATCGGTAGATGGCTGTGGTAACAAGATATAGAGTCTCATTGGGAATGCGAGCGAAAAATCTGCTTTTTTTAATTATTTAAAATAGGGTTGATGTTTTGAGGGTAACTTTTGACTGTGTGTATGGAAAAAAAGCTTAGTGCGGGGTTGGGGGGAGCGGTAGGCTACCCACTTAGTCTAACGCTTAGCCTTAGTATAACTGCTATATTTTACTAACAAGTACTGCATTTGCACTTACGCTTAGACAGGTTAAATGGATGCGACATGGTTGACAAATAAATCAAGGAGATTGTTTGAGAACTGTCTGCGCCACTAGAACTCTTTCTGTATTCGATCGAAGAGGGTTGGACCTATACCGCGACGTTGACGCACGAAACTTTTTGACGGTACCCCAAAGGCCATCTATTGTTTGCGTATGTGCTGTCATCATCGTGGTTGACGAACTGGCGATTGATGAAGTTAGCCGGAGAATGAGTATAGCGATACGGTCTGGGGATATTTCTGAGGCCGTGGACGTACGTTGTATATAACTGTCGGTAACAAAGCAGCTGCCAGGCCCGACAATTTCACAAATCAGAGGAATGATGACATTAATTCTGTGGTTAGGTACGTTGAGAAACAGACAATTTCTAGATTGGCGCTGTTTCATGCCGAGGACCCAGTCTTGGTGCCTTCGGCGGAGCTCTCGATTATACTTTTCTCAGAACATCACTCGTCAATTTCGACAACTAAATTAGTACCACCGATCATTAGGGTTTGCCTAAGTTCTCTAGCGTACGCGTTCCTGTTTCGCTGTGCTAGGTACATCGGTTGATCTGGGTTACAAATGCCTATACTGCTGTTACTTATTAATCTCTATAGTCGAGTAGTTCAATGGTTCGGTCATAGTCGACTGCTGCTTGAATCGTTCTCGTGTTATATTGAATGTGTTATTTCTATTACGTGTTTGCATTGATGCTATTGAATGTACCACTGTATTATGTTGACGCATACCAAAGGTGTATCCGATTTGCTTATTAATAAATGCTAAAACCCACTATGGTGTTGTGTTTACTGGTGTAGCAATATCTGTGACGGTGTGTCAAATCGTCGCCCCATTCGACGAGCTGCGTTTAGTTCACAAAGCCTCAACGTGTTTCGTTGGCGAATCAACGTGTGCGAGAGCTCCAACGTCGACAGCGAAAATTTTGGGAAACACCTATAGCTAAATCCGGAGCTAAATACAGTCGCGCAAAAATGACTGTCGCTCGCTCGCGACTCGCTCGAAATAAATTTGTTCTAAAAATAGAATTTTCTATTAATTTAAATAGCTGCGAAATCTCGAGCGAGCCACTCGCTCGCGACTCGCTCGAACTCGCTCGCTCGAAATGCGACGGTCATTTTTGGCGAGTACTGTAGTATCCGTAGCTGAATGAAGCGAAGCGATCCGACTTTAAACGTCCTAGGATTGTCGGACCCTTGTGGGGACCAATGTGGATATACCGTAATATTCTAATATCCACAAAGCTGATTATAATTTCCAGGTGAGATCATGATAGGGAATAGCGGTATGGTCTCCTAGGCCTGTGAATTGGTGACGGCCCTGGGGACCTCAAAGGTACCACTACATAAGCGACGTGCGCAACCAATCGGGCAGTATCCGAACACGTCATGTGGCGCGCTCTTGCGGCTAGCTAAGCTCCGTAGTTTCTTGGGTCTTACCGCGGGACACGCTCCAAAACAAATAATCTAGGTCGCCCTCGAGGTTACGATAGCTGGATCGTACGTGCACTACGCCTGGAAGTTGCGTGACGCAGTAGCGTCCCGAGCATTATACTAGCAATGCTAGATGGTCGACGTTGTCCAAGTCGCTGACATTGAAACATCCGGTGAGAACAATTCCGCCCTCCGGATTAGCAAGGCTACTTCTTACCGCTGAATCCACGGCATAGTTAAAAAGCGTGGGAGACAATATAGAACTTTGCCTTACACAGACTTGTCTTTATGGTAAACGCCGCTGAGGTGGAGCTGTAGGCAGTTTGAGTACTGCGATACATCGTCCTAATTATGCGAACAACTTATTGGGAACGCCGTCTCCATAATGGTGAACAGGGATTCGCGGGCAACTGAATCGAGGGCAGCTGAAAGTCGACCAAAGCCACCGGGGTACTGCGACTGAACTCATGCCTAGTCTGCAGTAGCTGCCGAAGGGTGAAGATATGGTCCGTTTGAAATATATCCGTTCGATATAAGAAAGCAGGCCTGGTGTTCGCGTTAGTCCGCATAGCAATAGCGAAACCTGTTCAGGAGCCTGATTTCCAGGATCTTCCGCGCAATAAATAGCAGTGAGATGCCTCGATATTTTTACAATGCATACGATCACCCTTTTTGGTGGCACTCCGTCAACGCCTGCTGCTTTAGCAAATTTGAGCGCTTTAATAGCTTCAGTTATCTCGGGAAACGAAGGCGGTGCTTTAATTTATATCCAAATCATTCCAATTCATCGAGGTTGATGGCTCTTCTAGTTCATTTGCATGTTTATATATATTGTGATCATGCATAAAAGCTCATCTGTACATACACCTATCGTACAACCTAACTTTCTTCGGGCTAAACATATTGCCTTACCAGATTTTAAATTTTATTCCGCTTGTGGCCTAGAATCAAGAATAAAGTTCAAAATGCTTGTACTTTACCTATGAGTTAAACGAACACATCACTGACATATGAAAAAACACTTAGAAGTGACGACCTACTATGAATTTTCTCTGCGGGCGCAGTGACATTATAGATAGTAATTACTTACGCTTTTACATGTACATGGACACCAATAAACTGCTTGCAATAGCAATATGCAGCGAACAGGGGAAATCAGCTAGATTTCGCGGATAAGGAAGAATCCTTAATTTTTAGAACCTCTGAGCCTCGGGAAATTAAACTCGCCCGTGTGAGTGGTCAAACCCTGGGCTCACTGTCACGAAAGGCGAAAAGCACCTATGGTTTCGGCACATGTGGCGCCTCCAGGAGGACGGGACAGAACGACCTATCAGCGGCGGTAGCAAGTCATCATCAAGGGGGGCTCGGAGCCTCTCGTTAGGCGGTAACCCCTCTTCCTCCCATGAGCATGTATGCATTTAGAAATGCATTCTGGCATAGTCGCTAGGCTAGATTTTGTACACTGCTCGAAAGGCAATATTTTAGTCGAAAAGGTCACTGTAAACTGAAAACTAAGACAATTGCGATGGAGCTAAGTTGATTTGGTCATAATTTTTGTGCTACCTCTCGTACTCCATATTCTTGCATTCTGATTTGCTTCGTTATATGTTTGTCCTTGTCAATCTGCTCTGTTAGTTGTCAAGCGTTTCCATGCATTATCAGGTACTTGGTTCGTTGTCACCGGTCGTTGTGTGGACCAAATGTAAAATTTCTGTATTACTTTGTCCGAATTGTATTAGCCCTCCTGCTAAATTGATCAAATTTCGAAGAACGATCAGAACTTACTTCAATTCGATCGCTGAGTTAAATGTCCCGAAATCAAACCTTTTCGAAGGCGAGTTGCCTGTTGCATGCAGTGAGTATATAGCTCCCAATAATGGCCCTTGAACATTCAATTAATGACCCGCTTGCTTATTGCATTTTGTTTTGTTTCACTGTTAGCTAGAATCATTTAATCTCCCTATTATGGAGCGTTCAAGTTAACTTGTGTGCAAAATGACTCTCAGTTGTCCAAGAGTCTCTCGAAGGGCACACCGTTTCCGCATATAGCTTTTCTGGACGCCCCGCACAACTAGAGAAATCTTACGTGACTGCAAGGTTTTGCATCGACAGTCTGCGCTGACTTCTGAATTTTGTCCGATAGAGTCTCCCGCGACTAAAGCTAAAACACGAACAAAAATTTGAATTTCATAACTTGGAGTCGATCAATAATTGTACTTGCCCAAAATTCGTAACTTTGCACGCTATAGCACTGCCAAAATTCGAATTTCTCGCCTCGGCAACTGTTATAATGTGATTTTCACCTGCTATAGCATAAATCGAAACATTAACCGCATAAATCAGTCACTATAGCCTGTCCTATATAGTCAGCCTAGACTAAAAAAGGTATCCAGAGAGCTACATAAGGCTGCAAGGAAACACGTATAGCTAGCTCGTGCGGGGTGTCTATAAAAGCTATATGCGGAAACTGCGCGCTTTTCGAGAGGCTCTTGGACAACTTAGAGTCATTTTGCACACAACTTAACTTGAACGCACCATAATAGGGAGATCAATGATTCTAGCTAACAGTGAAACAAAACAAAATGCAATAAGCAAGCGGGTCATTAATTGAATGTTCAAGGGCCATTATTGAGGGGAGCTATATACTCACTGCATGCAACAGGCAACTCGCCTTCGAAAAGGTTTGATTTTTTTCGGACATTTTAACTCAGCGAATTCGAATTGAAAGTAAGTTCTGATCGTTCTTCGAAATTTGATCAATTTAGCAGGAGGCTAATACAATTCGGGACAAAGTAATACAGAAATTTTACATTTGGTACACAAAGCGACGGGCGAGACGGAACCAAGTACTGATAATGCATGGAAACGCTTGGCGGGACAGAGCAGATTGGCCGAGGACGAACATAGTATAACGAAGCAAATCAGAATGCAAGATATGGAGTACGAGAGGTAGCACAAAAATTATGACCAAATAGACTTAGCTCCATCGCAATTGTATTTAGTTTTCAGTTTGCATAATCTTTTCAACTAAATATTTGCCCTTCGAGCAGTGAAAATCTAGCCTAGCGACTATGCAGCAACGTAGCAATAC
>JASANE010007084.1:0-105894 GCA_030248225.1 Trileptium ribeirensis | reverse complement strand
GCCTTGATACAAGCTATTATAGGATTTGCCACATGCAGAATAGGCGACGATCTTTAACTGTTATTGTCTAACTATTAGCAACCTGCACCTACATTAAGAATTTTCGAAGGGTTTAAGGTACGCCGTAAAAAAATGGTCAGAATCACTAATGATTTATGCGTTACTGAACTTGTCACAGTAGGATTTGTCAGAATAGCCCGCGATCTTTAACTGTTATTGTCTAACCATTACCAACCTGCACCTACATTAAGAATTTTCGAAAGGTTTAAGGTAACGTATGGCGAGCCCGATTTAAGGAAAAATTTGGTCAGTCGTCAAATAATGATTTATGCGTTACTGCGCATTGATCCAAGCTATTATAGGATTTGCCACATGCAGAATAGGCGACGATCTTTAACTGTTATTGTCTAACCATTACCAACCTGCACCTACATTAAGAATTTTCGAAGGGTTTAAGGTAGCGTATGGCGAGCCCGATTTAAAGAAAAATTTGTTCAGTCGTCACTAATGATTTATGCGTTACTGCGCCTTGATACAAGCTTTATAGGATTTGTCACATGCAGAATAGGCGGCGATCTTTAACTGTTAATGTCTAACCATTAGCAACCTGCACCTACATTAAGAATTTTCGAAAGGTTTAAGGTAACGTATGGCGAGCCCGATTTAAGGAAAAATTTGGTCAGTCGTCAAATAATGATTTATGCGTTACTGCGCCTTGATACAAGCTATTATAGGATTTGTGACATGCAGAATAGCCCGCGATCTTTATCTGTTATTGCCTAACCATTAGCAACCTGCACCTACATTAAGAATTTTCGAAGGGTTTAAGGTAGCGTATGGCGAGCCCGATTTAAAGACAAATTTGTTCAGTCGTCACTAAGGATTTATGCGTTTACTGCGCCTTGATACAAGCTATTATAAGATTTGTCACATGCAGAATAGGCGGCGATCTTTAACTGTTATTGTCTAACCATTAGCAACCTGCACCTACATTAAGAATTTTCGAAAGGTTTAAGGTAGCGTATGGCGAGCCCGATTTAAGGAAAAATTTGGTCAGTCGTCAAATAATGATTTATGCGTTACTGCGCATTGATCCAAGCTATTATAGGATTTGTCACATGCAGAATAGCCCGCGATCTTTAACTGTTATTGTCTAACCATTAGCAACCTGCACCTACATTAAGAATTTTCGAAGGGTTTAAGGTAGCGTATGGCGAGTCAGATTTAAGGAAAAATTTGGTCAGTCGTCAATAATGATTTAAGCGTTACTGCGCCTTGATACAAGCTATTATAGGATTTGCCACATGCAGAATAGGCGACGATCTTTAACTGTTATTGTCTAACTATTAGCAACCTGCACCTACATTAAGAATATTCGAAGGGTTTAAGGTAACGTATGGCGAGCCCGATTTAAAGAAAAAATTGGTCAGACATCACTAATGATTTATGCGTTACTGAGCCTTGATACAAGCTATTATAGGATTTGTCACATGCAGAATAGGCGACGATCTTTAACTGTTATTGTCTAACCATCACCAACCTGCACCTACATTAAGAATTTTCGAAGGGTTTAAGGTAGCGTATGGCGAGCCCGATTTAAAGACAAATTTGTTCAGTCGTCACTAAGGATTTATGCGTTTACTGCGCCTTGATACAAGCTTTATAGGATTTATCACATGCAGAATAGGCGGCGATCTTTAACTGTTATTGTCTAACCATTATAAACCTGCACCTACATTAAGAATTTTCGAAAGGTTTAAAGTAGCGTATGGCGAGCCCGATTTAAGGAAAAATTTGGTCAGTCGTCAAATAATGATTTATGCGTTACTGCGCCTTGATCCAAGCTATTATAGGATTTGTCACATGCAGAATAGCCCGCGATCTTTAACTGTTATTGTCTAACCATTACCAACCTGCACCTACATTAAGAATTTTCGAAAGGTTTAAGGTAACGTATGGCGAGCCCGATTTAAGGAAAAATTTGGTCAGTCGTCAAATAATGATTTATGCGTTACTGCGCCTTGATCCAAGCTATTATAGGATTTGTCACATGCAGAATAGCCCGCGATCTTTATCTGTTATTGTCTAACCATTAGCAACCTGCACCTACATTAAGAATTTTCGAAGGGTTTAAGGTAGCGTATAGCGAGCCCGATGGAAAGAAAAATTTGTTCAGTCGTCACTAAAGATTTATGCGTTACTGCGCCTTGATACAGGCTATTATAGGATTTGTCACATGCAGAATAGGCGACGATCTTTAACTGTTATTGTCTAACCATTACCAATCTGCACCTACATTAAGAATTTTCGAAGGGTTTAAGGTAGCGTATGGCGAGCCCGATTTAAAGAAAAAAATGGTCAGACGTCACTAATGATTTATGCGTTACTGCGCCTTGATCCAAGCTATTATAGGATTTGTCACATGCAGAATAGGCGGCGATTTTTAACTCTTATTGTTTAACCATTATAAGGCGTGAGGGTTACAGAGGTTTTAGGGTTGTGTCTAGGTCAAACGCAGCCCTGCATAATGGCCAATTTGCCATAGGCGTAACCATGGACAAGGATTGGGGGGCCTGCTCCCCCCCCCCGGTCGCCGCACCCCTTCAGCCCCCTCCTGCAACCGCACCCCCACCCCCGGCAGCACACACCCCAAGCGCCCTGCCACCGCCACCCAGGCGCCGCACCCTCTCCACCCTTTGGGGCGCTGCACCCTCCCCCACACAGCTTCAACCTCCCCGGGCCGGATGGGCGCGGAAAATTTTGCAAAAATCTGGGGGACATTTATCAAAAATCGTGGGAAAAATTGGCAAAAATTACAAATAATCCTGGGTTGGCGAAGGGATTGGGGTGGGGGGCTAGGTACCCTAACCCCCCACACCGCCCCTAGCTACACCCGTGATATTTGCCCGCTATGGCAGCAGTGCACATGAATAGGTGTCCACACGAGTACGTACATTTCGGAAGTAGTTTTGTCAACCTGTGAAGTCGCTTGTGCTCGAATAACAACCACCTTGAAATTACTTGCATGTAAAACCGATATGGGTCGATTTTTTATCAGCCTTCGGGGACGCAGGACGCAGGGGGAGGGGGTGGGCGTAGGGGGAAGGTATCTTGTCCACCGTTAGTAGCGTTGGAAGCGGGCAGGGTGTATTGCTCCGTCCCGCGCTGTTGCTGGATGATTGTTTTTGCCGTTAACAAGTTATAGATAGCAACCGAGAAAACAAAGTTTTTGGCGGAAAATTTAAAGGATGGACAAGTACAAATGTAAAGGTTGGACAATTATCCTAGTGGACACTTATTCACGTACGGACTTGCCATAGCGGGCAAATGTTCGGGTGGGCAACTGTCTGTACCCCCAGGCTAAAGGTCTTCCTCGGCCCGGACCTTGCGCATGTACGCCCATTTGATGATATCGTTATTTCGATTTGAACAGTGAACATAGTTAGAAAGTCCCCAAGCTAGATTTAATTTGTTTCATAAAGTTGATAAAAAATGCGCCTTTCCTTGTTTATATATTAATGGAGTATATATTTTGAATTGTAAATAATTTTAGCGCCTGCTAGCAATTTTCTCACGTTGCTTTACAACAAAGCAATGCAGTTACTTAATTCAACAATACCATAACGGACAAACAGTTTGTTGCTGAAAGCACTGTAAACTAAATGCCAATTGAAATTTGCGCTGCATATAAATGCGGGATTGTACGTACACAGTACATTTACATTCACTGTGGGATATTGTGGATGAGATATGGAACCGTGTTATTTCGGGACACATTTGTGACCAGGTCACCTTGTCAAGGGTTCTAACCCGGTTTCATATCGAAGCCGAAAGTGCTCTCTTTCTGTCCTCTACTCAACATAAACGGAATGGTGTCTTGGGAGAAACGTTGCTAATGTGAATTTGGGGTGCTTTGTGACGGATGTTCATTTTGTGCATTCGGCCCGAAAACCGGATTTAAAGCCGTGGACAGCAAATGTGTTTCTTTTTATATCTGTTTCGTATGCAAGTAGTAACAAAGTGTTTTGAAATTCGCAAGAAACACTACTACTAGACACAAGCAAATTTAACTTCAGCACATGGTTGCTTTGGGTCTTTTCCTTTACTTCCCCAGACCGAATTTGATCAATTTTGAAGATACAGCTGTAATTTCGGTACAAATCGACTCAGCTCGATGAGCTGACTCAGAATAAACTCATTTCGGCCTTTTTTATGACAAAAATTTTGTCGATTTTGTTGGTTCTGAATATTAGTACTAAATCAGCGGATCCGGTTTATTTGGTAAGGTCTTAGGTTTAGTCTAAGCCCAAGTCGTTAACATGTGAACTGATTCGGCTGATTTTTGCACCATTCGGCTTAGCTGGCCAATGCCGGTCGAATGGTATATAAAATTATGCATTTATCGAAAATTTTGGATATCGAGGGGAAACCATTGGAAATCCAAAAAATCGAAAAAAAAATTTGTTATAATAATGGCCGAAATGGGTATATTCTGAATCAACTCGTTGAGCTGAGTCGATTAGTAGCAAAATTCAAAATTACAGCCCTGTCTTCAAAATTGACCAAATTCAGCTTGAGAGAGGGCGGGGGTAGGCTAAAGGAAAAGATCCCTTACTTTTGCCCAGAACCGAAATCTTTTGCAATTTCCGAACAAGCGACTTCTCGTGATAATAAAATTGCTTCCGACATACCACCAAATAGCCTATATTTAACCTGAACACATACCTAGTTTCGTCTGGAACTGAAGCCTCCGGTGGAATTGATAAGTTGAATTTCAGGATTGGTGCGGGCTCGAGTCGAGACCGCTAATTGTGTTTTCTGAGCCTAGTCTAATCTACCCGATCATATCTGCAACCTAGCGGACCGGACTCCCGCATAAAATCCTAGGTCGGCTCGTACAGTAATTTTAAGGATACTGAATAAAAGTGGCTGATGTTGGTTGATGCACCGACCAATAATATATGTCGCCACGCAATGGGTTACATTTCAGTTTTAGGGAATCTCAGACCCCGTCGGCAAATGTACCAGGTACCATTCAATTAAAGTACGCATCGCTAGTGCAAATACCTAATTACATAGTAGTCGATAATCACAGCTCAATAACGACGGGTTGGACTGGTTTAGCTGTTGTTTCCAAATGAAAAAAGTTAAAGTACTCACCATTTAAATAACCAAAGAGCTCCAACATAGCACGATTTTAACATTAATGCATTTTTAAACCTGGCCAAGAAAGCTGGGATTCAGTGACATAAACTGATTTTAGTATTTTTGATGCATATAGAAATATACTTTGCCACGTAGCCAATCCACGCGTTAAAAATGTCTGTATAAAGGCATATTGTCTCTGCCAGAAATCGCAACTGCTTGTCGGAGCTCATTTGAAATTCGTTGTGGAACTATAATTTTATATTCGAGCACGTTTTGCCAAATGTGATCGAATCATGATCAAAATTCGCTGAATTATTACAAGTTGATCGTTTAGAATTAAAACCATGTTGATGCAGAGAAAAAAGTTTTGATTTAAGTACGAAATTCGTATAGTATAACTATGTCTACTTTAGGTATTGCCTTGTATGTTTTACTACTACGAGATAATAGTGGCACCGGCAGGTACCACGTGGTACCGCTACCGATACCGACAAAAATTTGGTACCGGTCGTTCCCCATACCCTACCCATCGACAATTTTGCGAAAGGTCTCTGTTGAGGCTATGTAGAATATACTTCCTACAAAAAATTCAGGTTGTTTCTACTGGCTAGTTCACGGAAATCACCGCTTAACTAATGGAAGTAAATAAAACCTTTGTGTGTAAAAAAACCACATTAATTTTGGTTGTTGCAGCGCCCCAGGAGTGATAACACACTTTTTATCTAGATACCATGCTTGTGCGAAATGCGCTAAACAGAAACTTTTAGCCTTTTTGTTCAGATACCACGCTTGTGCGAAATGCGCTAAACAGAAACTTTTAGCCTGTTTGTCCAGATACCACGCCTGTGCGAAATGCGCTAAACAGAAACTTTTAGCCTTTTAGTCCAGATACCACGCTTGTGGAAATGCGCTAAACAGAAACTTTTAGCCTTTTAGTCCAGATACCACGCTTGTGGAAATGCGCTAAACAGAAACTTTTAGCCTTTTTGTCCAGATACCACGCCTGCGCGAAATGCGCTAAACAGAAACTTTTAGCCTGTTTGTCCAGATACCACGCCTGTGCGAAATGCGCTAAACAGAAACTTTTAGCCTTTTAGTCCAGATACCACGCTTGTGGAAATGCGCTAAACAGAAACTTTTAGCCTTTTAGTCCAGATACCACGCTTGTTGAAATGCGCTAAACAGAAACTTTTAGCCTTTTTGTCCAGATACCACGCCTGCGCGAAATGCGCCAAACAGAAACTTTTAGCCTTTTTGTCCAGATACCACGTTTGTGCGAAATGTGCGAAACAGAAACTTTTAGCCTTTTTTGTCCAGATACCACGCTTGTGCAAAATGCGCTAAACAGAAACTTTTAGCCTTTTTGTTCAGATACCACGCTTGTGGGAAATGCGCTAAACAGAAACTTTTAGCCTTTTTGTCCAAATACCACGCTCGTACGAAATGCACCAAACAGAAACTTTTAGCCTTTTTGTCCAGATACCACGCTTGGGCGAAATGCGCTAAACAGAACCTTTTAGCCTTTTAGTCCAGATACCACACTTGTGCGAAATGCGCTAAACAGAAACTTTTAGCCTTTTTGTCCAGACACCATGCTTGTGCGAAATGCGCTAAACAGAAACTTTTAGCCTTTTAGTCCAGATACCACGCTTGTGGAAATGCGCTAAACAGAAACTTTTAGCTTTTTTGTCCAGATACCACGCTTGTGCAAAGTGCGCTAAACAGAAACTTTTAGCCTTTTTGTCCAGATACCACGCTTGTGCAAAATGCGCTAAACAGAAACTTTTAGCGTTTTAGTCCAGATACCACGCTTATGCGAAATGCGCTAAACAGAAACTTTTAGCCTTTTTGTCCAGATACCACGCTTGTGCGAAATGCGCTAAACAGAAACTTTTAGCCTTTTAGTCCAGATACCACGCTTGTGGAAATGCGCTAAACAGAAACTTTTAGCCTTTTTTGTCCAGATACCACGCTTGTGCGAAATGTGCGAAACAGAAACTTTTAGCCTTTTTTGTCCAGATACAACGCTTGTGCGAAATGCGCTAAACAGAAACTTTTAGCCCTTTTGTTCAGATACCACGCTTGTGCGAAATGCGCTAAACAGAAACTTTTAGCCTTTTTGTTCAGATGCCACGCTTGTGCGAAATGCGCTAAACAGAAACTTTTAGCCTTTTAGTCCAGATACCACGCTTGTGCGAAATGCGCTAAACAGAAACTTTTAGCCTTTTTGTCCAGATACCACGCTTGTGCGAAATGCGCTAAACAGAAACTTTTAGCCTTTTAGTCCAGATACCACGCTTGTGGAAATGCGCTAAACAGAAACTTTTAGCCTTTTTTGTCCAGATACCACGCTTGTGCGAAATGTGCGAAACAGAAACTTTTAGCCTTTTTTGTCCAGATACCACGCTTGTGCGAAATGCGCTAAACAGAAACTTTTAGCCTTTTTGTCCAGATACCACGCTTGTGCGAAATGCGCTAAACAGAAACTTTTAGCCCTTTTGTTCAGATACCACGCTTGTGCGAAATGCGCTAAACAGAAACTTTTAGCCCTTTTGTTCAGATACCACGCTTGTGCGAAATGCGCTAAACAGAAACTTTTAGCTTTTTTGTCCAGATACCACGCTTGTGCAAAATGTGCTAAACATAAACTTTTAGCCTTTTTGTCCAGATGCCACGCTTGTGCGAAATGCGCTAAACAGAAACTTTTAGCCTTTTAGTCCAGATACCACGCTTGTGCGAAATGCGCTAAACAGAAACTTTTAGCCTTTTTGTCCAGATACCACGCTTGTGCGAAATGCGCTAAACAGAAACTTTTAGCCTTTTAGTCCAGATACCACGCTTGTGGAAATGCGATAGACAGAAACTTTTAGCCTTTTTGCCCAGATGCCACGCTTGTGCGAAATGCGCTAAACAGAAACTTTTAGCCTTTTAGTCCAGATACCACGCTTGTGCGAAATGCGCTAAACAGAAACTTTTAGCCTTTTTGTCCAGATACCACACTTGTGCGAAATGCGCTAAATAGAAACTTTTAGCCTTTTAGTCCAGATACCACGCTTGTGCGAAATGCGCTAAACAGAAACTTTTAGCCTTTTTGTCCAGATACCACGCTTGTGCGAAATGCGCTAAACAGAAACTTTTAGCCTTTTAGTCCAGATACCACGCTTGTGGAAATGCGCTAAACAGAAACTTTTAGCCTTTTTGTCCAGATACCACGCTTGTGCGAAATGTGCGAAACAGAAACTTTTAGCCTTTTTTGTCCAGATACCACGCTTGTGCGAAATGCGCTAAACAGAAACTTTTAGCCTTTTTGTCCAGATACCACGCTTGTGCGAAATGCGCTAAACAGAAACTTTTAGCCCTTTTGTTCAGATACCACGCTTGTGCGAAATGCGCTAAACAGAAACTTTTAGCCCTTTTGTTCAGATACCACGCTTGTGCGAAATGCGCTAAACAGAAACTTTTAGCTTTTTTGTCCAGATACCACGCTTGTGCAAAATGTGCTAAACATAAACTTTTAGCCTTTTTGTCCAGATGCCACGCTTGTGCGAAATGCGCTAAACAGAAACTTTTAGCCTTTTAGTCCAGATACCACGCTTGTGCGAAATGCGCTAAACAGAAACTTTTAGCCTTTTTGTCCAGATACCACGCTTGTGCGAAATGCGCTAAACAGAAACTTTTAGCCTTTTAGTCCAGATACCACGCTTGTGGAAATGCGATAGACAGAAACTTTTAGCCTTTTTGCCCAGATGCCACGCTTGTGCGAAATGCGCTAAACAGAAACTTTTAGCCTTTTAGTCCAGATACCACGCTTGTGCGAAATGCGCTAAACAGAAACTTTTAGCCTTTTTGTCCAGATACCACACTTGTGCGAAATGCGCTAAATAGAAACTTTTAGCCTTTTAGTCCAGATACCACGCTTGTGGAAATGCGCTAGACAGAAACTTTTAGCTTTTTTGTCCAGATACCACGCTTGTGCAAAATGCGCTAAACAGAAACTTTTAGCCTTTTTGTCCAGATACCACGCTTGTGCGAAATGCGCTAAACAGAAACTTTTAGTCTTTTAGTCCAGAAACCACGCTTGTGCGAAATGCGCTAAACAGAAACTTTTAGCCTTTTTGTCCAGATACCACGCTTGTGCGAAATGTGCTAAACAGAAACTTTTAGCCTTTTGTCCAGATACCACACTTGTGCGAAATGCGCTAAACAGAAACTTTTAGCCTTTTTGTCCAGATACCACGCTTGTGCGAAATGTGCTAAACAGAAACTTTTAGCCTAGTTGTCCAGTTACCACGCTTGTGCGAAATGCACTAAACAGAAACTTTTAACTTTTTGTGACATACAATATAAACAACAGAAAGGCATTGCTGTAATAAGTGATAGGCCATCAGCAAAAGTTGTGGAAACCAAACGGTGAAGTAATATAATATACATAATACCAAACTGACACTGTTTTTAGTCCAAATCTGCAGTTAAGCATATTGTTTACAATTCTTACAACTGGCTTATTGTTTTGAAAGCCACCAAAATTGTTCCTTCTTCAATGGACCGAGTAAGCACCGTTTCTAGCCCTCGCTTGTTCCACATCATTAATGTCATTGTCAATAATTGATGCAATTCCGTTACAATGCACCGTAACCGGTCAAAATGCTTGATATAACGGTAAGAACAGCAAAAGCCTCAGCATACAATCCGCTCGCGCATATGAAATCAAATCTGAATAGCTTTCTGTGGCATAATTACCTATGGGTTTTTGCCCCAGGCGGGTTTTTTTACCCGGTGCTTTTGACTCTACTGGTTCGACAGTTGTGTACAGCAAGAAAGCTCGTGTCGCGTCCCTAATAGTGCTTAGGGTCTGCCTCAGTAAAACCAAAAAGTGATGCTGATCCGCCCAATGTTCCGTCCATAAAAGAAAAATATTGACGAAATAGGTTTTTTGCCCCACGCTACAATACCGAAAGTCCTACATAAAAGAACGGGAATGTGTGGCTGAAGCATTCTGCACGATTTGTCATCCAGCAATAGCATAGAATCCTAAGGAATAGTGTAAATTATATACGTTGGGGGCTGGGAGAGCTGTACCCCTGCTGCCGGGTGCCTATCAATATATCACCTGGATCGAAGAAAAGGATGGAAGATGCATAACACGTCGCATCCGATAACAACAGATAGCGAGTTAGGAACTACAGGCGACCCGAAACTCAATTTCGAACCGACCCGAGTCGAATGGAGCACGACCAAATCCAATTGCTGTTCCCAATTCCACTGCAGGATATTTTGATTTTTCATTACAACGTATTTATTGCATTAGTCGACATCGCATGCTGCCCCCACAGGTCATGCGCTGTGTAGTTTTATTTTTACATAAAATTATTCAAATTAAATTTCGTACTAATGATAAAGTCCCTCGCCTGCATTCCTGGTTTAATAATTAATATAATTCATGCTGTAGTACAGTTGCTAGTCTAACGCGGCAAGCATACAGCTACACAAGCGCAGGAGTTGTTTATTATCAGTGTTAGCACAGGAGTGTTTAGTGTGTCTTCAAGAGCAAGGCTCCTGCGAACTGCCTATAGTCAAGTTGAGAACACTTCCACTGCAGCGCCTAGTGATTAGTGAATTCGCAGTAATAATAAATATGCTCCTGCTCATATGTGTACGTAGTGTGGCATTGAGATATTCTTGAATATCAACATTTGAATACTCCAACTGCAAAGTAGAGGTGAGTATTCCGGTTGTTGGCTCGGCTAGAGCCACGCCGAGTGGCCCTGATGTCTGAAGAGCCGAGTCGAGCTAGAGCCCAGGATCTGTCTGTAAAGAGCCGAATCTAGCCGAGACGGGTGTATCTTAAAAACCTGAATTCGGACCTGAAAAGTTTTTTGAACATAAACAACAGCTGCCAACAACAAGAACTGCCTCAGCTTTTATATTAAAAGCTCTACCTGTAACTATATTTCCTTTGGTCGGATTTTCGTCAGAAGAGCCGGCACGAGCCAAGCCAGCCATGTCTGAAGAGCCGAACCAGAGCCTAAGATCTACGCGAGAGAGACTAGCCGAGCAGGATATGGTTTCAGAAGAGCCGTGCGGAGCCCGACATGGTTCCGAAAGAGCCGAGCTGGAGCCTATAAATACGGCTCTTTCTCACCTCTACCGGTAAGGCAAAATGCAGATGTTAGAGGTACATAAGCATAGTTGCAAAGCGTAGTATTTCATGCATGTACAAGGTCCAACCGAAGTCCCTTATGTATACCACGTGCATCAGAAGGGGAGGGTTCTCTTTTGGCCGTCCCCAGGGATCACTTTGAGCGAGCTAGTGCAACATCGGAGGCCAGATAAATTTTCTGTATTTTTGCGGCTCCATTTTTTCCTGCACGCTGTTGGGGCGGGGGTGCGGAGCCTCTGGGGTCGGCTATTTGACCAGAGAAGATCAATGCTTTCAGTGAGGGGATCCGACGCCTCATGGGATAATCCGCCTATATCCCCATTATCTTATATATGTTATTTTTCTATTTTGTGACAGTGGCACCGCCAAGAGGGTAGCAATTGCCTTAAGCTTACACCCCAGTCGTGCCTGGGATTCTTAAGTGACTTATAAAATACCAAAATGTTAATACGGGGATCGATAATTTTCTCTATTGTTGCGCAAATTTGCCAAAACTTCACGCGCGCCTTCGGCACGGGAGGAGGGGGGATGCGGAGCCTTTAGGGATACCCCTTTAATTATTCCCCACTACTGCTCGCTATCAATTGGGGGGCTTGTGCCGCCACTGTAGTGTGACAGCGTTAAGACGTGCAGTCATCTACACGATGGAAAGCACAAATATTTCATTCAATGTGTGCATAATGTCGAGGGTTCCAAATTTTGCGGCCGTTGAAGATTAGACGTGAGAATTTCGGCTCGAGGGCCGGACCAACCTGCTTCCCGGGCCTGACACCTGATTACGAACGGGCCGGGTCGAAGTGTTGCAGATTTGGGCCGGACCGAGCTCTAATTTTAACGGGTCGCTTCGGGCCGAAAAATTCGGTTCGTTCTCAACTCAGTCAACGATCTGATTGTTAGTGCACGGATCAATAATTTATGTTGGTTTTAAGAATTTCTGGTCGAGCTCATTTCATATATTTCTTTTCTATCTTTATATCGTCTGTATTCCTTATATTCAGCTTGCCTACACCCGATTACAAAAGGGCCGGGCTGGGTCGAAATTTTATAGCTCTGGGTCGGGCCGACTTCCGTTTCCAACGGGTCAGGCCGAAATTTTACAGCTCTGGGCCGACCTCGATGTCCAACGGGCCGGCCAGGGCAGAGAAATTTCGGCCCGTTCTCACAGCTATTGAGCATCGAGGTCAACCCGACCCGGAATGTTGGGAACTGGGGTCGACCCGGCTCGGAGCTTTAATATTTCGACCCAAACCGGCCCGGGCTGTTACTAATCGGGTGTAGGCAAGCTCAATATAAAGGATAAAGACCATATAAAGATCAAAAGGTTTTTGCGTCCATTTGAAGGGCAGAAATAGCGAATTCAAACTTTCGAATGAGCTGTCGCGCGACCTGACTGCCAATCAGAAGTGGAGTTGTACGTGTCACCAAAAAAACCCATAACAGACGCCGCCAAATTTCACACAAGTCCTGGCCAATGAGAATTCTTCCTTCACACTCATTTACTTAATAAATTATATATAAACTTAATGATTCTTTTTGAGTCCCATATAGCGATACAAAGCAGTCATCAGCATTATTACTAACTTCCAAAATATAACTCTTCAATTCTGTGCTGTCGGGGTTGCTGTCTCCAGTGAAGAACATTACTCGGCTATCCGGAGAGGGGGAGCGGGTTAGAGGCGATAAGTGTTCGGATTTTTTACTTAAAATTTGTCGTAAGTTTTGCTAATTTTCCTCCAGTTTCACCCCATTTTTGATCATTTTCCACCGATCTTTGCCTACTTTTAGCAAATATTTCTGGACCCTTCGGCGTGCAGGCTACTGATTCGACGCAGTTGATCAAGTACTCGCCTCCCGACGGGAGTTCGGGCGACAACCCGATAAGGGTCTTAGCTCCAGGTGGTAAATCCCTCTCCCCTTATATACATGTATGACCAAGTGCTCCGGCCCATCTTCGGGTCAAAATGACCCAAAGCTGGTTTTAATAGTTCTTTACTAAATGTCTGGACCGCTGTGGGCCCGAATATGATTCGATGACCCTTTGCCATAAATATTATTTTTCACATTTCGTCATGTTACTTTGCATTTGTGCTATCAGATAAGTGTCTGCTAGGCTGTCAAGGATATACAACGCGATAGTTTCATGTAGTATATTCCAACTGGACTATTATACATTTTCAAAGGGTTTCGGTTGCCTAAAACTGGTTTGCATTCTGTGACGGAACATTATTTTATAAAGTTCAAACGTTCTGATGTAGAAACATTTTTCCAAATTTCTGAACACAAAAATATCACATGAAAAATATCTTTTGTAACGCATTTTACTACACACTACACATTTCGCATCCTTTTAAACTCACATTTTTATTAAAAAGATTTTCCGTTGCTACATTGTCCCTCTACTGAATTCAACTGAGTTAAGCGTGTTACAATTTGTGAAAAATATAATGTTTATTGTGTGATAAAAATATATTATTTATTGGCGCCTAATATAAATTAAATTTTTTCATGCATATAAATATTTTTGTATATTAATTTTATGTATGCAAATACGATATTTATTGGCGGCTATATTCAATTCATTATACATATCAATGTACTATGTAGCGTCAGCTATGTGTCAACATTCGACACTACCATACATATCTATACACGTTTAAATATAGCATTTGTGGGCGCATCAACAGCCACCGTAGTAACCTTTGGCGATGAGATTAGACATTGTTGACTGAAATATGTGCCAAATTACTTATTTGCAACGAAAAAATTGCCGTTGAAATATTACAATTTCGTGTTGGTATATTCACAAGGCGAAAGCGAGGTCAAACCATAATTGATATCAAGGTTGCTAGCTCATAAAGTATATTTTGCACAATGTTAAACTAACTTGACGCAATGTTGGTCTGAACCTGCATTGGATGGCTCCGAACCAGCTGTGGCTATTTAGGTGCTGTTGTTTAGTTTCTTAAGGACCCTCGAAAAGATAGTTAATTGCACATGCAAACGCACGTTGTATGCTGGACTCGGTAAACAATTCACGATGCATTGCGCTTACGCTGTGACAAATGTATCGTTTTTGCTCGAAAGGGTTATAATGCCATAGAGATCCTATTACCTACGCTGTTCAGCTTTCTGACCGTACAAAACCAAGCTCGTGAAACAAATTCCTAACTAAAATGCTAAATTTTGCACAAAAATAAATGCTTTTATTGATTTTATTTTATGTCTCTTTACTAAAATATGCTTTTCAGTTTAGATGTAAACGATGCGGTAAAATTTCAGAGTTGCTGAAAACAATAAAGGAAAGCAAATTGTTTGGCATAGCGTAAATCACTACACGTGAAATAATGACACTTTGCTTTAAATTATAGTTTTTTGCCAAAAAACTGCGATTTATAAATTTCACCTTTGTTTCCAGGTTATTGGGAAGGAAATAAAGGTTCCTACGGTTTTATACCTGATAAAAACGGCCATATCGGTATATTTTTATATTACCGCGGTAATAGTTTTGAGATGTGAAACACAATTTGGAAGCTTGCAAACTCAGTGGACTCTGGACTTTCAACAGGATCAAAATAATAGCTGGGGAAATTGAGCTGCGAATCGTCAGCTCCAACCTGAGTCGAACCAGCAATTTCCCCAGGTTTGCTGGGAAAGTGGTACCTCACAGATTAACTGAGGGGTTTCATAATTGTATTTTTGATGTTTTCCATCCTTTCGCGGCATATATGTTGCGTATTTCAGCAGTGCGCCCTGCATTTTACTTACCAATTTATCATAAATAATTAAAATAAAAGCAGTATCAGTTTTTATGTTAGCCGTTTCTTATTAGGACGCTATTTTTGACATCACCTCATAATGCCGGGGTGCTGAAGGAATGACCGAAGAAGTCGAAATTTATATACCTGGAAGAGCCGCCGAAATACTGGGGAGCTTGAAACTAATTTTTCAACCAAATTTTACTAAAGTTAATAAATTTTTTAATTCAGAAAGATGTCTTCGTACAAAAGTTTGTCAGTTTTTTATTCAAATGAGAGAGGTTTTATTGAAGAGAAGCCAAAACTTTTGCCACGACATTTTACTAGCTGGCTCCAATCGAGGGCACCCGTTTCTTGCCAGGGGGCACCGATAAAAGTCAGGGACACCCAACCGCCATTCGTCCGGAGAAGTCAGCTACGCATGCAGGTTCTGTTCTTAGCATAGCTCCCAAGCTGTGTAATAACTCTCGTATTGGTCCCTTTGTACATTTATAAAACTCGCGCAAAATATATAATGATTTACTTTTTGACTGACCCGTTGCTTCTACTACCGTGTTGTGCTAGCTAGTAACTTTTTTGAAGGTATAAAATTGAAGGCCTTCCAGATAATTTGGTGGCATTTTTATCCCTGCTAAGCTGGTGCAAATCGTTCAGGTATTTCTTGCTTTCCCAGGTTGCAGTTGAGTGGGCTCCGGTCAAAGCGCTCAGGGGCTATTTTGACGGAGGCCAAACGAATTTGCGTACCCGACCATTTGTCCATTTCGTATGGTTGTTCGCGTTCACCAAGTGATATTCTGAATCGGGCAGCTATGTTCGCGGTCTATCGCGTTTCCCGTGTAAGCCGTCAGAAAAAGGCGATGCTAAATCACAAAATGCGATCGCGAACAGCACCTACATTTTGCTATATTACAAATGTTTACGGGCGTACATAAGGGAAAATCTTTATTCGAGCACTCAGATCGCTTTTACGATGCAAGCTGCTTTAACAATATAACAATCCAACTGTACGCACTTAAAGTTGGGCTCTCCATTTGCTGAAAATTTTGCGAGGGTGCATGAACCGGGCACCCGATTTTGCCAAGAGAAAAACGATTAAAAATCGTGTCAGAAACACTGCCAGAACGCTTTTGATGGAGATAAAACGATACTTTGAAGCAAATTTTATCAAAATTTGTGAAATTTTTGGCTTCAGGAAGGAATTTTAGTACAAATTTTGATCAAATTTTATGTACTATGGACCGATTGGAAACACAAAAATCTGCCAAGAGACGGTGAACTGAGGAAGCCCAAAATTTTGCCAGGGGGGCATGAACCAAGCCACCTGTTTCGAACCAGTGAAAACCAAAAAATGGCAGGCTCCCACCCCCATCCCAATTTGGAGATCCCTGTAAAATAGACTCACGTATATGAGAAAACGAGAGATTTTAACTACAGCCAAAAGCAAAATATTGCGGTCCAATGAGCAGCGAAATGTATAAACTCTCGCGGTTAAAATCTTTCTATGATTACTAGCATGTCGTGGTCATTAAAAGTGGGGATGTACCGGGGCTTAGCCCCGGCCCCGGGGCAGCCAATTTAGCCCGAGCCGGAGCTACGTCGAAGCCCCGGCGTCGGTAAAGGTATAATTTAGTTGCAGGGGCTACTGTTTTAGAAAAAAATTTTTCATTTAGTACAACAGATAAACAATCTGGCACCAAATTATGCGGGATTCACGTTATAATGTCCCCACCAGTTGGAACTTATGTACCCCACCCAGTGGCTGGCACACCCTTCAACACAGGGTGTCTTAGACACCCTCTACATTTTGAATAAAATTTCATAGAGTAGCTAGCTAGGTGTTAGCTTTATTTTAGAGGGTGTCAAGGACACCATAGTTTTTTTCCGTTTTTTAACGGTATCGGCGATACTGTCCGGTCAATTCCAATATAGCCTACGGGGCACCGTAGAAAAACAGCAAGATGCATGGCGCAGGATTTTTAGTAGCTTAATCCGATGTCTGCACCATTGTGATTCTATTTCGTGATATCATAAATATCCAGTGGTCTCAAGTGGAATATTAGTGATTTACGCATACTTGCCGAAGTAGGGTTTCACGGGGGCCACACTCCAGAGTCATTGACCCCCTACACCGAGAACCTGGGTTTACCTCCTGAGTCTTCGCACCTGCCAGGCTCCGCGTTCCCCTCTCCACTCCGAAGGCGGCCGGAAAGATTTTCAACATGGAGTCGAAAATACGGTAAAAAATACAGTGGCCCAGGTGCTTCCAAGGCGCAAAGCTTCTCGAGGACTATCGAAGGTATTGCAAGTTGGCGTAGGTTCCCCTGCGCATGCCCCAGCTCATATTGAGTTTCTCGTAACAAACATTGTAGAGGATAGTTATGTTGCTTTGGCCGGTTGTAAAACGGTTGTTCTATCGGTTTTGGCTTTTGGATTTAGGTGGATTTAAACTAGTTAAAAATGACATCCTTATTGAGTTTCTCGTAAGATTGTAGAGGATAGTTATGTTGCTTTGGCCGGTTTTAAAACGGTTGTTCCATCGGTTTTGGCTTTTGTATTAAGGTGGATTTAAACTAGTTAAAATGACATCCTTATTGAGTTTCTCGTAAGATTGTAGAGGATAGTTATGTTGCTTTGGCCGGTTGTAAAACGGTTGTTCCATAGGTTTTGGCTTTTGTATTAAGGTGGATATAAACTAGCTAAAAATGACATCCTTATTGAGTTTCTCATAAGATTGTAGAGGATAGTTATGTTGCTTTGGCCGGTTGTAAAACGGTTGTTCCATAGGTTTTGGCTATTGTATTAAGGTGGATTTAAACTAGTTAAAAATGACATCCTTATAGAGTTTCTCGTAAGATTGTAGAGGATAGTTATGTTGCTTTGGCCGGTTGTAAAACGGTTGTTCCATCGGTTTTGGCTTTTGTATTAAGGTGGATTTAAACTAGTTAAAAATGACATCCTTATTGAGTTTCTCGTAAGATTGTAGAGGATAGTTATGTTGCTTTGGCCGGTTGTAAAACGGCAGTTCCATCGGTTTTGGCTTTTGTATTTAAGTGTATTTATACTAGCTAAAAATGACATGCCTATTGAGTTTCGTTTAAATTAAAAATGGAAAATGCGTAAGATCACTATGTCGGAATCTGAACAAGTTAAAGCTTGCTCATAAGTCGAGAATATTGGAAGTTTATAGCTTAGTTTTACGCTTTCTGCTAAGCTATCATTTGAATTGTCCTACTAGTTTTGCTAACTTTGGTCATAAATTTCATTTGTAATCACCAAATTATTGGTTTGTTTAGACATAGCGGAGGAGAGAAAATTAATTGATTATGCAAACTATTTTATGTATTTAATTTGTTGATTCTGAATTGTCACTTACACCTCAGTGATTACTGAAAGGTCTGAGCTTCAAAAATTATGGTTTAAATGAATAAGTATGAAGTTAGTTCCTACCAGCAGCTGATTAAGCCTGTGATCGGCATGTGGCAAAACAGCTGTCTCTTTTTGTTGCCAAAAACAGACGTAAAGTGAATCTCCAGGTTTTTCTACCGGTTTGATATGCTGCTTAGAAATGAAGTTAAATCTCCAAGTTTTTCTACCGGCATGATATGCTGCTTAGAAATGATGAAGTTCAAGATTGAAATATATAAATCACTAGCCTCACGTGAGCAGCTGATATGGTTTAAATGAATAAGTATGAAGTTAGTTTTTGCACAGTAGCCGATTAAACTTGTGATGGGCATGTGGCAAAACAGCTGCCTCATTTAGCCTCACGTGAGCAGTAATTATGATTTAACTAGTTTGGCGGTGTTAGTCTAGCGATCGTAATTCGATTCGGGCTTTGAGTCAGGCGAGTCTAATCCTACTGGGGCTCCAACCTAATGTATCTTATTAATAGAATTGGCGGTATTAGTCAAGCGACCCTAATTGGATTCGGGCTCCGAGTCAGGCGATTCTAATCCTACTGGGGCTCCAAGCTAATCTATTCTTTTAATACAGTTGGTAGTGTTAATCAAGCGATCCTAATTCGATTCGGGCTCCGAGTCAGGCGATTTTAATCCTACTGTGGCTCCAAGCTAATTTATTCTTTTAATACAATTGGTAGTGTTAGTCAGGCGATCCTAATTCGATTCGGGCTCCGAGTCAGGCGATTCTAATCCTACTGGGGCTCCAAGCTAATCTATTCTTTTAATACAATTGGTAGTGTTAGTCAACCGATCCTATTTGATTCGGGCTCCGAGTCAAGCGATTGTAATCCTACAGGGGCTCCAAGCTAATCTATTCTTTTAATACAATTGGTAGTGTTAGTCAAGCGATCCTAATTCGATTCGGGATCCAAGTCAGGCGATTCTAATTCTACTGGTGCTCCAACTCTATTGGAGTGATGTGTTAAATGCAATAGAGCCCGTGAAGCGAGCGAACTATCCACTTAGAGTATTCGACGGAATAATCGTGAAAATTTTTATAATTTTTGTCAATGTCATTTGGGACTCATCTTTTGGTTTTTGAGAGAAATATTTTGTTCAACAAAAGAGTGTAGACGGTGTGCCATTTGGTTAAGGCTAAAAGTTCCGCCCCTACCTTCCGGGTGAAAATGGCCAAAAATTTGTTTTCGTGGGTTCTTTCTTATCTCAACCCGGCCATGTTATCACCTATAGTAGCCCATGTCTCGCAACTGAAGCGTCACATAGAATTGAGACCACTACTTGGTATAAATCGAGATCGACGACGGCATCTACAACTTTGCTAAACATTACTTTTTATGGGACTACTCGGTGGCCGTTGTCGGTCAGAATTATGGTACGTCTTCAGGGAATAACCGGAACCGAAATTTACCGGAGCCGGAACCGTCCAATTAAGCTGGATCCGGAACCGCAACCTGGTCTTCGAAATTTATATGTAGTAAAATAGATGAAGGAAGAAATTAAGGTATAGTGGATTTAAAATACATTAGAAATAACTTTTACATTAAACTTAATGTATTGCGATGGAATTATTGCCTTTCTGACAATCTAAAAAGGCTGAGGAAGCTAATAATGTTTATTTATCGATCAATGTGTCGGTTGTTGGCTACCCAGAGCAAAAAGTGCCTTACACTATACACACTCGCGTAAACTGCGTTGAATTGAATGTGCTTACAACGCATGGAGCTTAGAATGAACACTTTGGCACTGTCCCCAGTTGCCTCGCTTTACTACACAATGTTTGTTACATGTTGGTCTGTAGGAAACTTGAAATTATTGGTTTATATGATTCTAAGAGAAATTAATAGATAGAAAGTAATTTTCTGATCAGTGGTAAGAGACATTGTTTAGGCTAGCGTTGGACAAACAGTGCCGTTAAACAAGATTGTTTAACGTTAACTACGCTGAATACGACGTTTTGTAATCTAGAGACCGACTTGAATGTATTGTACCTTTTCAGTAAGTTTCAATGCCGATCGACCAGCCCGATCTACACAGTGTATGTAGTCCGTTTTCATTTGTTGTTAGATGATGATGGCGATGAATTTTTGATCAAAATACTATAAATGAGACGAAACTGTTTACTGGTCGCCAGTTTCGATAAATACAGTCCTGGGTTACCAAGAGTGCAGTTTATGGCTGCGTTGCACATATGTTACCTTACTCTAATGTAAACCGATTGACAAAGTTTACAAGCAAACTGGCTGGTTCTAGACGCAATTTGTGGTAGTCAAGCTTTTAGCTAATTACTGCTAAATAATACATGCTTTGTCGCCGATTTGGATAGGTTTAATTATAATATACATCGCAGACTTTTGAATGTTTAAAATAGCTGCTACGAGCATCGAGTTGGCTTTGTTTTGTTATGAAGCTCCTGCAGGGTCAACATGAAAAATTCCTACTGAAATTATGTTTCCTATTTACGTTTTACAGGGAAATTTGCCGAGTTAATCTTTTCTTTGGTTTGGTTGTCTTGAAGCTTGATCATTGTGTATAGATTACATGTTTGGAACACCGATGAGCCAAAAATGTGAAATCTGGTATATGAACAAGGGTGAAGATTTTCGCCGATACCGGAACCAGGACTTCGGTTACTCTTTGGTTTCATGAAAACATAATAAGCAAACACCCTATGTATAGTTGTTTTTAGAGTTTTCGAAAGCCGAGCCGAGGTTATCCCGGCTGTTCTTGCTGCTGACTGACTACTGCACTAACCATGAGCAGTTACAATTATGCTTGTTTGCATTGAATTTATCTTTACTTTGTATCTTCACAAATTTTTTGGGCTGAGTTTTCGGTTTTTTTGAAAATCCACGGACGGAAATTTTCACCCTAGGTCATATGCCGCATCAGGCTTGCACCGGGCACGTTTCGGATAGGGTTTGAGCCTAACTTCTTACCTATTGTTCTGACTGTACGCACACATTTGCCCATTTCGCATGGTTGTTCACGTTCACCAAATGATATTCTGAATCGGACAGCTATGTTCGTGGTCTATCGCCGTTTCCCGTGTATGCTGTGAGAAAAAGGCGATGCTAACTCACAAAATACGATCGCGTACAGCACGGACATTTTGCTATATCACAAATGTTTGCTCGCATACATAAGGGAAAAGCTTTGTTCGCGTACTCTCATCGCTTTTGCGATGCTGAGCTGATTTAACAATAGAACAATACAACTGTACGCACCTAAAGTTGGGCTCTCCATTTGCTGAAAATTTTGCGAAGGTGTATGAACCGGGGGCACCCGATTTCGCCAAGAGAAAACGGTTAAAAGTCATGTTAGAAACACTGCCAGAACTCTTTTGATGAAGAGAAAACGAGACTTTGAAGCAAATTTTGTTAAAATTTGTGAAATTTTTGGATTCAGGAAAGAACTTTAGTACAAATTTTGATCAAATTTTATGTACTTTGGACAGATTAGAAACAAAAATATATGCTGAGAGACGGTGAACTGAGGAAGCCCGAAATTTTGCCATTAGGGGATGAACTGGGGCACCGGTTTTGAACTAGTGGGAACCAAAAAATGCCAGGCACCCACTCCACCCCAATTTGGATATCCCATTAAAATTGACTCACGTATATGAGAAAGCGAGAGATTTTAACTGCAGTCAAAAGCAAAATATCGCTTTCCAATGGGCAAGGAAATGTATAAAATCTCGGTTTTAAATTCCCTCTATGATTACTAGCATGTCGTGGTCATTAAAAGCCCAATCTGGATGAGCCATCCTCCCTTCAGCTTGGGAAACCCAACAATTTTGGCTGCTATGGATTGAATAGAATGGGTTGTTTATCTAGAGTCTAGCACAAGTGTCTCATGTCTTTTCAGATGTTTTCATTGGGATTAGGATCAATGAACTCGATTTCATTAAAATATCCGGCCTTTAGTAGTTTGGTACATGGCACAAAAATAGTCTATATAGGGATTTTTCGGTATTTTGAATATAATAATTTAATTATCTGGAGCCCACCGTGCATATCTCTTGCATTTTCATGAGTTTTCAATATGTTTGGAGTAAACCAATGCGGTTTCCAGAATATAAGTATGTTTCAGTTATTTGGTTACGTACTGCGTGCAGGTCGCCAAGAATTGTCTACATAGGTTTTCCAGTAAACTGAATACGATGGCTTGGTTATCTAGATATCATCACAAATACTTGATGCGTTGTTTTCGATGGGTTTAGAGTCGACGCGGTTTTAGGATTTTATTGGGTTCACGGTTCAAGAGGTTGGTATATACATCAAACACAGGATGTTACATGTGATTAAAGAAAATAACTTTAAAAATGAACACACGCTTGCTTTATTTCCCCCTCGGTTGCGAGATACCAGTATATAGGGTTCCATGTGCGTGTGTAAATTCGTATCTGTATGTAATGTGACTTTATATTCTATGAAAATCAACACCAATTTTTGTCATGATCTGAGTGGTAGATGTCATGGCGAGCAAGTATTTGTCATTGATTTTTATCTAAATCGGTAATGTTTTATCCAACCAAATTTGCATGAGTTAAAACTTTTATGACACTTCTCAACACGCTGATGTAACACGGATGGTTATGCTCTATTGCCGCAATCTCCGGACGGGGGTCAACACCCACTTTTTTGGGGGGTAGATCGGACAGATAATTGTTCAATCTGCTTTTATCAAAACTGGGTCTGTCATTATATCTACAAAACAATGTGGTCTGAGCTACCACTCCCACAAATCTGGGTATCTGTTTAAAATGACCTCCAGCCAAGAAGGGATGTGAGTGTTATCGACCATAGGATATTAGACAACTGGAAATGTTATACAGTTCTCTTGCAAACTCTTGCCCAAAATACTGATGTCGGGGATTTGATTGCGTCTTCCCGTACATTTATCCAAAACTACGACTTTTGCTCCGTATTTAGCTGTTTGAATTAGCTTTTTTCAGCTTATCATAATTGTATGATAAATTCGTTTTTTAGCTAAAGCTTAATAGTACGAATGGTATATATTTGACATTATATACATTCATCGATAAAAATAAAATATGTGCAACCCAAAACTTTTTTGTCATATAAATATATATATAGTCGAAATGGACATTTTGTAATTTCAAATTTTTAATTTTCTATCGTATTTTAAATTATTTGCAGAATCTATTTTACGTAGTAGTGTTTTAAACACTTTTGAACTCGAAGCCGTAACTAAAGGTATTCCGTCTATTGTCGATGGCAAGGCATTCCAATATTTTATTACCCGCATTGGAAATATATGGTGTAGTACGTTGATTCTGAACGCAGGTTTATATATTATGCAACTGTGGCCACTTGTTTGCGTTTCGGTAGTAGGGGATAATTTTATAATTGAATCGTATTCATTCTTGATAAATTTGAAAATTGCAATAAGGTCGAATTGTAGTCTCCTTAGCTCAAGTGGTTCTAGACCGAGAAATATTAGTCTTTCATTGTACTGCGTTGGAGTCAGCGTTAAACGATCATACAGACTCCTTGTGTAGTAGCGTTGGACCCGCTCTATGATATCGAGATCTCCTGAATACACAGGTGACCAAACGGGAGACGCGTATTCCAGTATTGGCCGAACATATGTAATATATGCACGACGAAGTACTTCAATATCAGAAGTTAAGAAACAGCGGAACAAGATATTCGGTATGCTTTGCTCACTATATCTCTGCAATGATGCTTGAATTTTAAGTCTTTAGTGATGCATACTCCGAGATCGCGACAGATTTCGTTGTGTGGTATGGTGTTTCCTGATAGGGTATATGAGAAATGTGGGTTTTTACGCCCTATATGCAAAATTTGACATTTTGAAACCGAAATCGCAAGTTTCCATTTTTTCAGACCACTCCGAAATTAGGTTTAGTGCATTTTGCATATTAGTTTTAGCAATTTGGCTATTTTCTTCTGGGATCGTTATGTATAATTTAGCATCATCGGCAAACAACTTTATGTTAACGTTAGAGCATATTTTAACATATTCAATTAAATTATTAATATATAACGTGAATAATGTTGCTGCAAGGACACTGCCTTAAGAAACACCAGATAGAACGGATTTGTAGCTGGAATAGCTGTTCTTCATTTTAATCCGAAACTTCCTGTCTGACGAAAAGCTATTTAACCAAGCTACACATTCGCAGATATTCCAAGACAGAGCTTATACACGAGTTTTGTATGGGAAACGATGTCGAACGCTTTCGCAAAATCGATATAAGCTACGTCTACTGACAGATTTTTGTCTATATCGTTTGCACAGTCCCAGACACTCTCGATTAACTGAGTGCTAGTGTACCGTTTAGCGATAAATCTATGTTGATTTTGAGATAAAATATTTGATGTTTGAATGTGATTTAGCAAGCACTTATTAATGATCCGTTGCATGATTTTGCAGCAGTTCGAGACCAACGACACCGGTCGGTAATTTAATGGAAACCTGGTAAAAATCTTGGAAAGAGACGTTTGATCATGCTAAAATATCGAACTTTGATACCGTGAACGGATAATCTGCTAGAATTATCTTACGACTCATTAAGTATTGGAAATCTGGGATTATTGCTATTATTAAAAAAGTTCAGCTAGAAAGACCTTCGAAGCTCGGAACACGTCTTTATGTAGCCTAGTGCCCATATATCGCAAAACTCTATTTTTTTGTTTCACTAATACTTGTGAGTAAACATCGACAAGTAGCATTGCGAAAAAATACGAATACGAAATATATATAGTTATACGCTTTATAGCCGTTTTTATGTTCCTTTTATGATGTTTTAAATACGGCTTGTCCGATTATCGGTATCGGAAATTTGAAACATCAAATTTACTGATATCGTAAGTGGTACAAAAAATGAAACTGACAAGAAAATTACGAGCCAAAATTTGTTTCTAACACAAACGGAAACATATTGGTTTCAAGTTCTGGGCGGGACTCCAGTGTTTGAAGTCTCGAAATAGGCAATGAAAAAAGGCAAAGCATGATCACCCTTTTTCCTTTGTGATATACTAGTGTTAGGCGATTCTTAGCAATTGGAAATACTCAAAATTACCCTATAGTGCGGTCCCACGAGCATACGTGAATAGTCTAATAGACACGTTTAACAGTAGTTGTCTGGACTCTCCATTAGCTGAAAATTTTGCCAGAGGGCATAAACCAGGGGCCCCTGGTTCGGAATCGGATGGGGTGAGATTGGAACCCAAATGGTTTGAACTAAGGGCGAACTGGGGCCAAAATTTGAAAATTTTTAAAATTTAACATTTTTCAGAGAACCCCTGTTTGGACAAGCCAGTATAAGCATGCTTGCGTCTGGAAGCTAGTTGCACGTACCGTTCCACGGCACAAATATTTAGTACTGACAGGATGCTCACACCACGTGACTGCTTCGCTGGCACACCCAGAGGCGGGACCCTCCTTAATTCAGATTTTTGGAATTTCGGTTTTGCCCGTGAGCAAAATGTTTCCTTTCCTAGTACAAAAAAACGTAATAAATTTTTACCAGGCCCCTCATTTAGCAGAAAACTTTCACCGGGACCTTCCCTTAACAAAATCCTGGGTGCGACCCTGGACTGTTTATCAGCTTCCTGCTAGTTAATGATCTACTATTCAACAGCGGTGGTCCGCAATCCGAATACATATTGATCGAGGTTTCAGGCATGGTGGTTTACTTTACGTGTAGGACATAGCTCAGAAATTAATCAGATTAAATGATGGAAAGCTCATGCTATAGAACGATAGAACGATAGAAAATTCCTTGTGCTTGAATTTTTACCGAATTCACAAGTAATTTTCAACAGTAAATAATATTTCCAAGTATTTGTTGTGTTTACATCCAATGTTTTTCGCCAATATGTTCGTATCTATATACATTATCAGCTCCTCGAAATATCTATTTTTGCAATATTTTAGAAATTTCAATTTTTAGATTTAAGTCATATCAATACCGGTTTGTAACAACTGAATGCAATGGCGACGAATTCAGAACGTAATATTCTAAACCCTCACAAGTCTTTCCGTTCTCTGCAGGAACGAAATGACACATCGGTGAGCGAGGTTTGTTGCTATTAGTAGGTCTTCCGTTCGAACCGGGTGGAACAGAGATTTTTACATGCACTTCGCATATACCGATGGATGACGTACGTGTTTCTGCTTGTAAAAGCGAGGTGGGCGTTTTTACTGAAGGCAAACTGGAAACTGGTGCATGTGACAGTAAATTTATTGCATGGTTTAACAGTAAAACACAAAGCTGCATGGTGTCACGATGGCAGAAATAGGCATAACTTCTGTTCTTGATCCTTCATGACGGTTGAAATGTTTTGAACTTACGTATATTATGCATCTCTCAAGTTAAATGCTCACCTACAAACTGGCGGATCTTATAAATCGAAACTTTAATCTGGAATTGAACTTATGAAGTTATGGTTTTTGCTGCTGGTGAGTCTAAAAATTTCATTGTAGCCGATCAACAAGCCAAGCAGTTTGCATCATGAACAAGAAAAAACGTTGCCACGACGAGTGTTGTGCAGGAAATTAATGGTTGTAAATAAAGGTAAGTCAGCGATTATTAGGAAATCACATTTTCAGCAATTTTGCAAAATTTTTGCCAAATTTGCTCGTGTTTTTGCTTGTTTTTTCTTAGTAATTAAATTTTTCTGCAATTTGTTCATTTACATACCAAAGTTTTCCCAAAAATATGCAAATTTTCCCGAAATTGTCACGTGCCTATTTTACGTAGCGGTGCTGAACATTCAAGGGCAGATGAGGGAATATAAATGTTTTTGAAACGGGACGACCGGAGTTTCCTACTATAACTTCGCTTAAACTAAAACCTTAAACCGCTAAAACTGTAGAAATTTCTTTTTTGTCCGTATGAATGGATTTTTCACCGGATGAATGGATCTTCATAAATTGTTTTATTTGATCACAAATTTAATCTATTTGTGCCCCTTAATTGAACGCTAAGCGCTCCGACTACGTCTTCCGGGTCAAAATAAGCCCCCCAAACTGGGTCACAGTGATCGCATTTTTTAAAATTTGGCTATACCGGTATCTAACTTTCGCGGCCTATATCTCCAGAAAGATGCTTTGGAGGCTTTGTACACAATCTTCTCAAAAGACTACAAGTTTGCTGTTATGCATTTTTTGTCAGGGCTATAGTTTTTGAGTTATGAGCCAGAGATTAAAAAATTAATTTTTAATAATTTGTTAGTGATAATGTTTTTATGCTGTTATGCATTTTTTGTCAGGGCTATAGTTTTTGAGTTATGAGCCAGAGATTAAAAAATTAATTTTTAATAATTTGTTAATAATAATGTTTTTGTTAATAATTTTTAATAATAGTTTGTATTAACAAAGAGTTTTTAAGAGCCCACCACAGTGTTTTCCAATACAGTAGACTAGACTGCCACAGATATATCCTTTAGGCTCAGGGGTCGGCTCTTTATGTATCATGTCCGGCACCGTGTATATCCAAGCGAAGCTGAGCCAAAAATTCACCAAATTATCATATCTGTTGTGGATCAGAGAACGATAACTTATTATAGTTTAAAGTCAACATCGTGTAACAAAATTTATTAAATCTGGTAAATCGAAAAACTACAAACTGGTTTCTAAACTGCGCTGTGTGTACAATTAAAATATATACTCGTTTATATCAGTGATGGTATTTTGCTCTTGCGGGTCTGATCCAACTGATCCAATCCGCACCATTTGTTATTTACATAGTGCCTGCATCGGATTACATGCTGCATCGACAGAATTGATATGGATTTGATTGTCATGGTTTCGCACAGCGATACCTATTAGTTCTATAACTTACAATATGCAAATATTGATAAATGTCTTAATAAATTTTGAAATTTTTGTTGTATAATGATCTACAAAGATAAGATAACTTCTTTTTAAATTAGTGTCGAACGGGTGTGTTCAGATTCAGATTTTCAAGTCATTATATGGCTGAAAATGGTATGCCCTGATTTTCACCCGATTATTCCACTATAATTATCTGAACCTGCAAAAAGTTAACTGTCTTCGTATGAAACCATGTATTGCATATATTTTTCCTAAATCGCACTTTACTTATCTTTATCATAATCTAAAGCTTCCACTTCTAAGTAATATACGATAATGCAAAATTTACATTAAATTTTACGAAAAAACCGCAGCGTTTTTCCGGGTTGAAAATGCTATGTTGATAATTTTATGACAGGTATGGAAGGCGCAAGAATTATTTTATCGGAAACCATGAGTATATATTCTTCCAGTAGAAGTACTAATGTTCGTCCCAAATGAAAAAGTTCTTTATTTAAGTCAAAAAGTGTATAATTTAGTAAACCTCAATAATCAACATCGGTAACAGCCATCTATTTACACCGATCGCTTTGAAATAGCTTTTAATACTAATTCTTGATTTTATTTTTAGCAAACAGAAACACTCATTTTAGCTCATTTCGGTGAGTAGTCTGGACATATGGTTTTATGCCGGAAATTTCAGTGAAACCTTAACAGTACTGACATCCTTGCATTTGCAAATACAAAGACGTGTTATTACTACACTCAGGGGATAAATCTTATGTCTTGTTAGCCCTGACTATTACGACACCCATCTTCGAACTGATATACGTCATTATTTGAGCTCGTGAAGCTGCGTTCACACGTCAAACTTTTTACTCACAATTTGGGATAAAAGTTTGGACTCAAATTTTGATCAAATTTTGAATACAATTTGTAATGAAAAAATTCCTGCTTCAAAATTTAAGTTCAAAATTTTCACCTCAAACTTTTTCAAGCTCTAATGCCTTGCCCTGATTGTCTTAAGCACTATGCTAGAAAAGCTTGAACACTGTTCACATGTCCAAGTTCAGCAAAATGCAAGAAATGCTTTCAAAATTTGATCAAATTTTGAGCTCAAAATCTCAGCAAAAAGTTTGACGTGTGAACCCAGCTTTAAATATTTTCATCCTAAATATAAGGTACAGGGTTCGGACAGTTCGCCGTTAACAAGAGAGTCGCAAAGGTACATCCTTCGCCTCGTCATGGTACGGTGAACTCTTTATGTCGCAGCACATCAGAATGCGCTGATAACGAAAGTAGCGTCTATGTATGTTGACTTTAGTATTTATTGTTCTTTTCCGAATATATATGTACAATCTTTCGTTTTAGTGTATCATAAAATGCGTTTTATTATGTATGCGTTTCGGTCGGTTCTAAATAAATTTAATTATATCAAAGCCAAACTTGAAACTAATGTGTTTAGTAAATTTTTTATGTAGGGATGTGCCGATTATTCGGTTTTCGAATATTGTGGTATTTGGTTGAATAGTTGTATTATTCGGCCGAATACTGAACAGTTACTTTTAACTTTTTCTGAAATTTATTAACTATAGAGACGTCAAATATAACAGCATCAAAAACGATTGGAAACCATTATGCAAAATCATCGACTCCTAGGATAACAACCATTTTTCACCTATTTTAACCATTCTACGCAATATATGACACGTAAATTTATTTCTAAAATACAAAATAGTTCCTTTGAATCTGGCTTAAAACGACAAAAAGTCTAAAATAAATCGACCCGCCAGATTTTGGCTTACCCCTCCCCGAAATTTTTCAATACGTATTTTCAGATAATCGTTTCTCAACTCACACGTAATTAATCCAACTCACTTGTTTTTCTAATTCTAGTTAGCTATATATTACTTATAATGTAGGTCGTTGCTGTTATATATTCTACTGAATTTATTGCAGTACTAAGTATATAGTATGCAATATATACAGAATATAATACGATTGCGCCACGTGGAGTATTTTTCGGCATTAAAATCCCCCCAACCTCCAATTACGGGCCGATCTCCTGAAATTTTAGACCCAACTAAACTCCGGAATCAGGCAGATAATTCGTGAACACAAAGCCTGCGACACCAGACTTAAATTAAATGGAAGCACAAAGCAATGAGTAATGTGGATTGTTGGTATACAAAAGTTGCACCGTTAGGAATGCATCTCTAAGTTGGGGTCATGGTCAGTCGCGGGGCATGTAATATCAATACTCTGACACCGATATTCTTGTTGTTAAACTGCATGTGTAACGCGGTCGGGAGAATAGGCTCTACTCTAAACGACACTTCAACAAAAAAGCAAAAACATATGTATCCACAATAAAACGCACTGATTTAAACCTTTCAAAAATAACGTTCATTCGGCAAAACTACACGCTTAGACTTTTACATTGATTCGTTTATTTTATATCTTGAGATTTCAAACTTCATATTTTAAGATTTCTAAACACTGTTTAAAAGAATAGTCCGTGGCCCGCGGTTGTTCATACAAATTTAATTTACTTGAGAAGAAATTTCAAAAAATTGAAGTTTTTATATAACGTTGTAGAACTTCCAAGATCTTGATATTAACGATCTCCCTGGTGGACGGCACAGTACTCCGTGTCTACAAAGAACAGACAGTACGTTTGTATTTTTTCACTGTTACTCCAAAAGTGAAAATAGAAACTTTCACAGTACATGTTATCTGAGATATTTTATCTGTTGGCGTCTGGCATCTTCAAACTACAAATTTATAGAGGGGGCATTAGCTAGACGTGAGCTGACATTCAGACGACCTGAAGCAAACATAAAGTACTATAACCGGCAGAAAATGGAAAAATGTCTAATTTGACAACCTGTTGCAAGTGTACTACTAAAAGGGAAATTTTGTTTATTTTTAGCATCGTAGATGTAAATTAGTACTATTTCCAGCCAAAATTTAGAAAACTCACACATTTCTAGCGCATCAGACAAAGATTTAGTAATTTTAGTGGATCAGAACAATATCTGGGGCATGAACTGAGGGAGGCCAAGATTTACCTTGGGACGGGAACGTGGCTGAGGTCAAAATACTTGGGGCCCTCCACTTCTATGGAGAGGCCATGACTTTATATCTATGTTATTATGTATTTATATTTGTTGATTTGCCGCCTCGGAAAAGAATTTTGAAGCAAAAGGATTCTTACACGGATCCACCCGACGAGGAAGGGGCTCAGAGAAATCGAAACTTTTCTGCTGCTCAGGCTGTAATTGGTTTGCGTTTTTGAGTTGAATTTCAGGAGCATATTTGCCATGCTTAAAATCGACTTCTGTATAATGTATGAGTAAACTCAAAGCTACGTCGCCCACCATTCCTTCTGTCAGTAGCTATTGACACTAGCTTGTTCGGTGTAACAAGTACCATCCATTCGTATATACACAGAAGAACACAAAATTGACGTTTCGGACAACGCCTCCGAAACGTCAAGGAACAAAATATTGGCTTAATAACGATTAGTTCTAAGACATTAACTAACCGCCTTGTGACCCTTTGGCATTTGAACTGGAAATTTGTATTTTGTTATCGAACGAAATACCAGTTTAGTGTTTTGAACACTACATACTACATGTGATGTTCGCAAACTACATACATGTATTATCAGAAAAACGAAATTTGTTAGTGTAGCGAAAAAATGCGAAATGTAAGTTGCCATATTGTGCGTTGTGGAATGAAATTATGACAAAATAACAAATAGATGCAATGTGTGTAAACTACTCCATTTTGTAATGCGTTGCCATGTGTTAATAGTGAACGGAAATTGTCCAAAGAAGATAGTCGACTGCGCAGCTTAAGTTTCCTCATGCATAATACAAAAAGACAAAATGTTTTCTTTCTGGCGCTCAAAGAGAAGTTCAATCTATTCAGATTGAAAACTAAGGAGTAATTCCGATTTTCTTTAAAATTGCAGTTGCTTTGCTAACTAATACCACCTCCTGTTATTTATTGATACATAATGTATTGTAGCCTGCAATACGCTGTCTCCAGAGCAGGACCTAATGTCGCCAGCGAGGAAGAAAATTCTGAAAGCACAAGATTCCGAAGTTAGTACACAAAATTACATAACCGTTGTACTTTGCGGCAAGCAATATCCTTACTCATTACATATTATTCTACGGTCGCAAGTCGGTGGCCGATTTTCCCAAACGGAATCAAAGCCACCATTTCAACCAAAAGTGCCATATATGATATGTAATTCCCAAATAATGTTTTGCCTGTAGCATTGTATTAACTATAATACATTCCTGGTTTCTCCAAATAGGGGAGACGGCTCCTAGGTTCCGCCAGTGTACGCCCTCTGGTAAATTTTGGCTTCGGTCAGTTTATGCTCTCCAGGTTCAGCATGTTCTTTTTGCCACTAAAAATTGCAAAAGTTATCTATGATGATATAAAATATGCAATTTTTTCCATATTTTGGCAAAAATATTACATATAATTCTCTGCGGACCTAAAATAGCTAAAATTTTTCTTTTTAAGTACGCACAATTGTAACGTGTTGCTAAATTGCAAATTTTTGACGTTTTCTGACAGTTACAATACTTTATGCTCCCCCAAATCAACTGGAGAGATGAACTGGGGAAATAGCGAGTTTCAAACTGTGGACCTCCCAGGTGGCGCCCCTGGCCTGTCGACAGTGGGGGGCGACCCCCACATTAGAAATCTCCCCATGTTCGTGTGATTTTCCCCATGTCTGTCCCCCTCGACTCGGCCAAGAAGCTCATGTTCAACTGAATCTAAAAAAATAAATTTTTGTCTCAAAATTTATATTTTTTGTATCCAAATTGTTTTTAAGCATGAATTAGCACTATTTATGATACTAAAACACCGTTTTAAAGTCTAAAATGCTTATACGACAGTAAGAGTACGTGAAAATGTGAAAATATTTAGCATTTTTAAGGAAAGTTCCCCCACTTTGAGATTCCCCGAGATGAACATGGGGGCCCCGAACGCCCCTCCCACTTGTCGGTGGACAGGCCAGTACCCTAGGTATATTTTTCTTATTTTGGAGAATCAAGCATTATATGACCGTATCTCTTCACTAGAATCAATAAAAGAGTTAAAGCCAGTTTTGTGTTCAGCAGCCTTTAGCAGTTTTGCTTAGTTTAGACGTTTTGCTGTAGGTAACTAGATAGACAACATATTGGAGTTACTATTCGTCTGCCATTTTAAACGTTTTATGAACTGGTTAAACAGGAGCAGTGCGGCTTTGATGATCCAATTCTGCAAGCTCTGATAGCCAAAAATGGAATACAAGATGTTTGTATGGAATGCCCATTAGTTTTGAGGCGCGCAGGGCAAGTACGTAAGTGACATTTGGACATTGATCTAGGAGCACCTAGAAGTGGCAAAATATTTTGATTGAGCAGCAAAGGCATCATATGCCATAAATTGCACTAGATTGCATAAAACAGCATCTAATACGCCTAACTGAGTACTTTGGCGTTCGTTGGCTTTTCAGTTGCAGGTTCTGTTTGGCTACTCGCTTTCTATGTTTATACCCCTTGTAAACCAAACTTTTGCATCTCCAGGTTTTAATAGATCTAATTAAACAAAATTAATTCTGCTTGACGACAATCACTGTTATTACAAACTACTGTGTTGCTAAATTTTTAAGCAAATCAAGACTCGACATTTTGTTTCTTGAAACGTCGGCTCGTAGCTTTGGCCTTTCCCCAGGCCAGCAATTTAACGAGTTACACGGTCTATGTTAATTCCTGAGAAAATCTCAATTTTTGTTTCGGTGTCTTAATCTTTTGCACTTAGTTTTGACACATTTGTTGTTTGTCGTGTGTATTGTCACTTACTACAGTAATGATATAACTAAGTATCATAATTGGCTCACTTTATTTTTATGGCAGGTTCACCAAAAAGATTTCTGGAAGGATGCTTCTACGATTGAAGAACTAATTGCAAAATTTCATCAAACAAATGTTGGAATTACTTCAAGCGCTTCGGGTGTGTCGTCCATACTGGCCCCATATCTGCCTGAAGGCTTTGAACTTTCTCCCGAAATTCGAAATCGATTTCCAAATCCGCGGGAACGATTTTTCGAAATGGCTCCGTTAGTTTGGAAACAGTCCTTCGATGGTTGACTGGTTCAAAATGCGTTAAGAGTTAAGTATGTACTTGGTAACAGCGAAATTCGTTCTATGTATGCGTCCACACACATTCCGGTCCGGAGTTCCGTCGAGAAGATAATAAAGAAGACGGAAAAGATATAGAGTCTTCGTAAGTGTCTATTTAAATTTTCATAACACAGTTACAGGTATTGTCATTTGAGCAATACACTATGTTCGTACAGTCTGTTATTACGGCATTATAAATCTGTTTATCGAACGAAAAAGGAATACACTAGGTATGGGCATCGGGTAGTAAATCACTACCTGGGCACCAGGATTCACGACCCAACTAAACTACCCGGGGACCCGGTTAACTATCCGGGTACCCGACATAAGTGTTGGTTATTCTCGTAAGCCGCAGCCCCTCAACGAGGCCTGGGCTGCATCTGGGGTAAAATTATTAATCATATACTTCAGGACAGTTTGCCAGTATTGCTGCAGCTTTCCCATTTTTTAATTCAACTGTTGCATTCAGGGATTTTTTGGAGATGTAGTCTTCGAGTCTGTGCATCACATATGTCCATACCAAGTTAACCGAAGAGATCTTGACATTTCGATGATGGGCTCGCTCTTCGTGTTTTTCAGGATTGTAACATTAGAGATGCACCTCATTCTGGTTTTCCCTGTGTCCAACACAACTCCGTTTCCAACGTCTACAGCTACTTGTGTCATCAGCCCTTGATGGCCAGAGTTCGGAACCTTAGAAAATACCGCGTCTGAGTATGTCCAATATACTCTGCTATTCAGTTTAAATGGAAGATACTTGGGGAATCGCGCCATATCTCAAATCGTTCTTTAAGGCTTTTGCTTTTGCAATTACCATCAATCACAGCCAACAACATGTCCCATGGCACTACGGCGTCGATGTTTCGTTATACGTGGACCGAGGTTCCAAGCCCAAAAAAGCGAGTAGCCAGGTGCTCGGGGAATGCTTTCGGCTACCCGGAGGATCCTGGGAAGTCAGCCAAATGGCGGGAGGTTTTCGGCGGGGAGGGAGGGGGCGGCGTCTATGGCTTTGATGCTTGCGGCGCCATCGGGTAGGAAGGCTGGAATTGGACCTATCGCAGTGAGAAGGGGGGAGGAGGTCGTCGTCGGAGCGGTGAAAATAGGCGACGACGTCCCACCTCTCACTTGCAACGTTCACCGATTTTGCCCCATTTTTGCCTAATTTTGCTGGTTTCCTCGCGCCTTGGGTTTCCGCGCATTTGAAATGCTTTATCCTGAGTAGCCAATAAAAACACTAGCTGTAAACCCAACGGTTCCAGCGAGGCATCTAGTTCCATAACATGTCGGAAAGATAATTTGGAAGTCGTAAAAATACGAAATCGTAGCAGCGATATCAGTGCAATTATTTTCGGTCAATGCGTAATTAACGTTTCTTTATATGGATCACGAATCTCAGAATCATGTCTCTATCATGTCATGAATCATTAGTATATAACTTGTAAGAATAACTTCCACAAGGCCATTTCAATCAGACAGTGAAGCCAGTATGTCATTCAAGTCTCATACAAATGAGTAAAATAAATTTTTTGAGCAGCTTTCGCGGCTCAATATGTGCCGCAAAACTAATAAATGCCGTTAGCCTTATTATGTTCTAGCATTTTTCAGAAGTAAAATGCATTGCAATCCCATTGTATTTATTTTTCGATATAAATTGGTTTTGATAATGCAAATTTGTACAAATTCGTTTTGTTTACCAACACAAAGTTTAAAGCAGACGAGCAAATATCATAAGTGGTCAGTATATTTGGGTTGGAACAAGCTAATTTCCTGCACTATATAAGGTTGCATCATGACAAAAATTTTGGCACTTTTTTAGCATCTTAAAAATACCTATGTGTATGAATTGGGGGGGGGCAAAATTTACCTGGGGGCACGAACTAGGGGAACCTGGGGAGGTCGATATACCTGCCCCCCTATTTGGAGAAGCCATTATACAAAGATTATGGCGAAGTCTACGCTTTGCACTGCTTATGTAAACTTGCCCGCAAATATTGCAGGCACATCACATAGAATTAAAATATTTAGATTTAAAATAAGTTGTAAGAGCAGAATGGATTATTTAATTGTAATATGATGTTTTGAATGCACTTTTTGGCTGTAATGCTTTTGTATTTGATGTATGTTATATCTGTAAACATACGTGCTAATCCAGGGTTCCGTTGGGCCTTTGACAATGGTGGGAGGGGTGGGGGCTCGGGGTCAAGTCTGAAAGCATTACAGCCAAAAAAGTGCATTCAAAACATCAATGATGTTTTGAACACACTTTTTGGCTGTAATGCTTTTCTATTTTACGTATGTTATATCTGTAAACATACGTGCTAATAAAGGGTTACGCTGGGCCTCTGACAATTGGGGGAGGGGTGGGGGCTCGGGTTCAAGTCTGATACTAGTATAAATATATGTGTATTATATATGTATAGATTTACATATACGTGCCGTTTTATATGCATGTTTGAGTCGGTATTATTGCATTTAGCCACTGAGATGGGCAGAAATACCAGGATTTTCAGAAACTGCATCTTACATTATTCGGAAACAAACATTTCTCGTGGTCAAAAAGAAAAAATTAAGGGTCAAAGTTTATATGCATGTTTGAGTCGGTATTATTGCATTTAGCCACTGAGATGGGCAGAAATACCAGGATTTTCAGAAACTGCATCTTACATTATTCGGAAACAAAAATTTCTCGTGGTCAAAAAGAAAAAAATAAGGGTCAAAGTTTCGGGGTGGAGGGAAGGAGATCCCCAATAGAGGTCAGCGGCGGGCCATGCCCTATTGCGGAACCCCGGCTAATACCTCTTTTCAGGCTGATTTTTGATGTTTTGTTTAAAGCATTTGACCTACTTACAACTTCTCCGTTAAATCAAAATCTCTTTTTATTAGAGGGGCTGTGTGTTCCTGCTTGGCCTTTTTGACTAGGTGTGTGGGTCGGCCCCTAGAAACTACCCCAAGACTACTTCATGTTGTAGGGTAATCAAAACCGCAAAATTGAAAAAGATAGCCACAAATTTACCGGTTTATAAACGTCTATCTATATATCAAATGGCGATCGTGTTTTGCTGCTGCTCCTCCGATGTCACAATATTTCAACACCACTCATAATATGGTAGTAGGGGTCCAAACATCGAAAAAATCAAGTTAGACTCATATAAGGAAATTTGACCCGCTGAGTCGATTGGAGTCGTTGATTTTGGTCGCCGGTAAGGAGCTATGATGTGTCATGATGTCTTAGCTGAGGGTAAATTCCCTTCCTTGGCGTGTCGCGACGGGTGCCCAATTAGTGTCTGTAATGCGCATCGTCCTAGATATTATGTTGAAACGGAAAAATAAGTTATAAAATACAACAATCCTTCTATAAAATTGACACGGCTCGCTTCGTATTAGACAGGTTTATATTATTGGCTGCAACTCAGCAAAAGCTGAAAATGTAGTATTTATTGTTTTGCATTTTGATATTTTCAAGGCCCAAAGACGTGCCAAAAAGAACGATATGAAAATACTACAGGTGCGAATAATACTGTATGTTTGTGTCGGGTTTTAGAAATCAGTGTTTGTATATTTTTACCTATCATTTCTATTAATATTCACAATATCAACTAGATGCTGCACTAAGACCGTTGGCTTAGCCATGTTACTTAATTTATAAACGTTTTCAATACTCGTTAAGTAAATATTTCAAACACAGCAACTTGCTATATGCAATTATTGACATGCTTCAAAATTGGTGAACAGATTGTTACATGTCTTGCAACAAATGGTCTAGAGGCACGCAGTAGCCATTTTAAAATTTCTTGCATATAGTTCGACCCAATAAATGTTAAAACTGAAAATATATGTAATTCTGGATTTAAAATATGTGGCTTGGCCGGGTAATTCCGCTATAAAGAATGGAACCATTTACTACGACAACTACATGCCTATTTCAGCACAGGACACATGTTCCGTAAATATTTAAATTGAAACAACCACTTCCAAGTAATATGTTTGGACATGAGCTAATTTTGCAAGCTAATGCTGTACGTATGTGCTATAACTGTTCAAACTAAATTCTACCATCCAATCACAATTTGTAAATAATATCAGCACAAGCTGAAAGATGATGTTCCAATAAATTATGCTATTGTGGCAACGTTAAGGCCTCACGGGGGACTTATTCGGTTTATATGATTATGCGTTAGTCCACCTAAGTTGCATACACCAGGGTTATTCATGAGTCAAAATTTCGATCTTTTTGCGTACAAAATTCTCATCCATATTTTCCATTGGTATTCGCAGTTTTGCCAACGCGAACATGGTCTTTGTGATGTACGAATAGAATATCCGTTCGCTCACATTTGACGATTTGGGACATTGTCCGCGTTCATTAAATGGCATTCTGAATCAGACAGTTATGTTCGTGGTCTGTTTGTGTATTATTGCACGTTAGAAAAACACGCTTTGTAATCGCGTTTTGCACGTGTAGGCGATCAGCCGAATGCGATGCTGAATCGTGAAATAGTGAACGCTATCTACGTGTTGCTGCATCACAAATCGTGTACGCGTACATAAGGGGAAATCGTGATTTGCTCGCGTTAATCGTTTTTACAATCGTGGAGTGACTTGACAAATGAACGACCAAGGTGTGCACACCTAAAGTGGATTCACGCATTACTACAGGTAACTTGCTTTATGTCTCGTACCTTGCAAAAATTTTAACGTGTTATGTTTGCTCGTTACTAAGTTATAGGTGAAATCTTGACCACAAATATAAGTTTTTTAAATCCCTGATTGTGAACAAAAAGAGATACGAACACATAGTATTAATTATAGGTGCCTTTCTATGATCGCATTAAATGGCAAAAAATTAAGAAATTTCGTCCATCGGTTCTCAAGTTACAGTTTTGGCAATAAACATTGCGTTTTAGTACCGAGCCGGACCTTAAACTAAAGGTTTTGATCCGAACCTGATAACACTAGAGTTGAGCCGAGGCGAACCGGATTTCGGATCCTTCGCACATCTAGCCTCTGCTTACCGAAAGTGCAACTGCGATCCGTCTGTAGTAGGGTTGGCTAAAGCAGATGTTCAACAGTTCTCCGACATCGTTTCTGATACGAATTGGTAGATTTATTACACATTGGCTGCTTTGGAAATTATCTTGTCACATGAGCACTAGTGTGACCGCGTAACTACTGCGGCTTGGTCACCGGGCCACTACCACGACCTGGTCACCCGGTCACAAAACAGTGACCCGGTTCCATCTCCGGTAAACACCCAACGGTAATAATATTTTATGTTTTTCTTATCGCTATAACAAGTAGCCTTAAACATAAGTATTATTTCCAGTAATAGTATTTACAAAAAGTATTTCAATTGGATGTAACCGGAACCTGGTCGTATCTACAAGGTGAAATAAAAATAAATACTGAAGAGCATCTTGTTTGTTGGGTGCGAAGAATGGGTATGTAGTACTTAGCCAATCCGGGGGAAAGACGGGTCTTGCCACATGCTTACCACAGAGGCTGTGGATGACCTGCCTGGCACCGCTCGACTTTCGGCTTTGGATTAGTCTGCAAGCCGCTAACTTAGTGCAGTAGACCAGAGTAAAAAACCGGGAAAATAATTGCGAAAAATCGGAAAAAACCGAGAATTCCGCATTCATCATCGCGTTTGTACCCTGTTTCTGTGTAAGGGTGAAAATTTATTTTCGCAGAAGCTTGTTTAATTTTTTTATTTATGTTGGGTTTGGTAAGCTCGTGCTATAATCCCTTACCAGGCTGTCAGCGGAAAAGAAGCCCACGATGTGGCAAATGGACCGCACGACCACAAGAGTTTCGACAGCGATGCGACGGGCAGTTCGGAACAAAGACAGCATGGTGAGTTCTGGACGGTGGAAGATTAATTTATATATATTTTATGAGTGTCAAAACGCAAACTATATTAGTTTTTCCAGCTTCGCACCATTTTTTGATGTTCAAGTTGACAAACTGGTACATTTTGATAATTTAAATTAATTTTTACAAAATGTTTCATGAATATTAAAACTATCACCGATACGTGTTCATGGTCTATCGACTTAGAGTTGGGGAGGGGGGCCGATAGTTCAGGGAAAAGGTTAAGTCAGGAGTCGAGGTATAATTTTTGGAATGTTTAGAAACTTAGTTATTTAAATTTTGCTGGATTTTTCTCAAATCTTTGCCAATCTTCCCACTATTTCAAAAACATTCCTCAATTTTGTCAACTTTAACGATTTTTCCTAGATTCAAGATCATGGTGGAGTATGGTTTAATGGTTCAAGAACTTGGTGTGGGTAGGTATTTGACATTCCGCATTAACAGGATGGTGGTACAAATCGGTGGTTCAAGAACAAGCTGGGGACGCGTCATGTATATGACGCACCAAGCGGGGTCTAAATATGACGATGTACCGGCGAAAACAAATGCGATGTACCGCGGACGTTGACAAGTGTAACGACTATCATCGACTATCATGAACTCTTGGGTAACATTTTTTATCCAACATATCAAACGCCTGTACTAAAATTAAACTGCCAAATAAATATTAAAAATTGGGTAGTGGGTGCTGGTTAAGTTTACCTTGACATGCGCATAGCAATGACATGCTGTTCTATTTTATTAATATGATTGCCCGGCGCGATTGAGTACACGCTCTGATGATTTTATGATGAGAAATAGTCCATACTTCGAAAACACGTATCACAACGAAACATAATTCCTTAGGACTTAAGAGTCGTGTTGGAGATTGTTACCGTATTATTAACGTGCCTGACGGTTGTGACATTGTTTTCGGATTTTGCGCGACTGCGCATGGCACATCGTCATCCTTTCAGTGACATGGCAACGGTAAAGCAGTCCTACCAAACTCAATGGGATTTAACATGTTCTTTTTTATCATATATGAATCTGTCTAATTTTTAGTCTTGGCCGTTGTCGTCGAACTGGCCTGCAAAAGCGGCGACCGACCTGCGGTGCAAGACTAGTACACAATAACATCATATATCTCGCCATAGAGAAATTGGCTGCCAAACATAGCTCTTGAGTATGCTGTAATGACATTACGCTGTCGTATTATATTAGATATAGAATATACTGCCCAAGTAACCCTGAGCAGCGTTACTTTGGCCGAATGGGCATAAATAAACTGCTACTTTCCACGGTACAAAATTGTCGAAAACAGCTCCCAAGAAGCAAGACAAAAAGCTTAAGCTACATTACAAAGTTAAAATACATATTGCAATGAATTCTTAGGTAGCGATGTTGAGCTTGCATACTGCTGTGGCACATTTGTAATAGCAAACAAGCGGTCAGTCTCGTACAAAGATCTCAGTGCGGCTACGTGCTGTCGCGCCTGTTAAATTTCGTTTTAAACGACGTATGCCCTTTATAGCTCTAACATTTATTGAATAAATTATTTTCATCTCGCCATATTTGGCTGTCTTGTGGAATCCATAGCTCAAATTTACAAAGTTCGTTTCGCACGGTAGCACGAAAATATTTTACTTGTGTGGAATTTCTGAGAACTCAGGTTACATTGGGTACATAAAATATGGTGCACGAAACAATCAAGTTAAACTCTATGTAGTCCAGAAAAGACGCCTTCTAACAACTTTGCTATCGTAGATATAAAATTGGTTTTGGTTAGCATTGTGCTGTTAGCTTGTGTCTTATAGAATGTGTGCCATTTTGCATTTAGGTTCTGTTTTGAAAACTGATGATAGTATGCTGGATACATCACTCATCATCGAAAGCGGCCAAAGCAGCAGCGGAGATTTCTCTTTTTCGACCAAAACTCTTGGCGGTCTTCCCATTGACAATGATGACATAAATTGTTTGCAGCCACATCAAAAATTAACTGATAACGTTGTTACCGGCGTGATTAAGCAATATGCAAACATCGACGGGTGGTGTGTAGTCGACTCTGTGGTAGCCGCGGCATGGAACGACCGTTACACTATTGACGCTATGCCCAACCAAATTTTAGAACTTAAAGATGAGATAAACGATGCCATAAACCAATCCGGTGGTTTGATTCAAAAAATTTTGATTCCGATGAATGTTGTGCTGCGTAATGGTGCCTTGCATTGGCAGTTGTTTTTCATGAATTATTCCTTTGTGGTTCGCGAAAGTCGTGTTTATTGTTCCGTTAATCAGCACGATAGGAATTTCGCTGAACGTTTACACAAAATGATATGCGACTCGATGGGATGGCAGCACGAAACATGGAAAATAATCCTAGACACATGTCCCAGCGAACAAAGAAGTAAAAACGATTGCGGGATTTACGTGATCGAAGCTGCTGTTCGGGCCGTTCGCGGTCTCGATTTTATGTTTGGGTTATCTCGAAATCAGTGTGAATTGTTTCGCGAACGGTTAAGAGGTAATTTATTTCTCTTGTAATAAAGTTCATCACGAATAATATTAAAAATATGGGCTATTAAACATTTTATCTTTATGTAACGACGGCAAAAATTGGCTGTAAATTACAAATCATACCAAATTTATAGCCTAGCCTAGCCATACAAATTTGTGGAGCTCTCTTTCAAATTACAAAATAACTTTTTATTATCAAAAACGGAAATATTACTTTAACTGCTTATATTTGTCGTGTGCCTACATATAAAACTACTCTCTTTTATTTTTAATAACAAAATACAATTTTTACGGTTTAGAAAGCTGACAGTTGTAAAGAAAATGTTTTGTTCCATAATTTGACTCATAATTTAAACCATACTCTAACTTATTAGCTGTGTCAATAACTTGTGTTTTTCTCTAAGTGAGAAATGATATTACCTGGTAGAAGTAGAAGTTTGCATAATCTGGCTTCTTAAAATTATTAAAATTATACCTGTGGGCATAAACCAGCGCCTCTCCCACTGGTGGCCGCTGAATATAGTTGGAAGGCTTCCGTCTGGTTTATTTCCCCAAGTTTAACTGGGGGACCATGAAATATTCTGGCTGTAAAAATGCGTAAATTAGGGATCATGTATTTTGATGGATATGTAATTTGGGTATCTTTAGCCAATACAGTGAAAATTCAGCATATTTCTAAGCCAGTTACGTGGGGGGGCTCCCGCCAGTTCATCTGGGGGAACATAAAGTACTTTAACCATAACAAAACGTAAAAAATGCGTAATTCAGCAACCGATTGTAAATGTCCTTACTTATAAACGAGAAATTACAGCGATTTTTAGTATTTTATGGGAAAATTTGGGAGTTTTTAGCAAAAATAGAGAAAAATTTGCATGTTTATTACCCTCCATATAAAAATTTGGAAATTTTTAGTATCACAAAAAAACACCTGGGGCATGAACTGGGGAAGCCAAAATTTATCTAGGGGGCACGAACTGGGGGAGCTCCAAATACTTGGGGGCTCCTCCTTGGAGAACCCAGTAAGTGTACCTGAGCCATGACCTAAGGAAACCTGGGCAGGTGGAAATCCCAAGTGCCTTCTCAGTGCCAGTGCTGCATGCTTACCACGCAGATGCCTGCATCCACAGTGAGAGCTCAAAAGGAATGTTCTTGTTCTTAACTTAGGCTAAATGTTGTAGTTTGAATTGGCAGCTGTAAACATGAAACATTAGCTAAGTTTTCAGATGACTGCGTGTACAAATATAAAGTTGCTAATATGGTGTGAGTTTATCTAAGATTGTCTGTACCACAAACGTGGACGTGCCTATTAGAATAACATTTTCACGAAAGCAAGCGTTTTTAAGTATCCTGTGTATTTTGTTTAGTTCATCATTAGAGCCGATACTTCGAAATCAGAAATGTTAGTAAAATGAACCTTTTGAAAAATGTACAATAATATATTTTGGTTGACTCGGTAATATCAGCACTGGTTTTGCTCAAATCTTTACATGGACAAATATTTAATCCTTACTTTTATTATAGCAAATCCTCGCGTGGATGCAAAGCTATTGCAAATCCACTTCTCGTGGATAGAATTACAGGTAAAGTTTCTGCAAATTTGTACTACACGTTTATATTTCACGCATGATTTGCTCTGGCTCCTCATTGATATTATATTTTTAAACAGAAATATTAAATGGGCCTTCTCCGGAGAAGGCTGCAATGGTCACGCCTGGTGAATTCTTCCCTGCACAAATCAGCGCTGTGACTGCAATACCCCAGCAGCGACGACAAATCGCGACCAGTGGTAGTACGATTGCTCACGACAATGCTGTTGCTGCTGTGGACCCTGAATACTCAACATGTGCGCAAAATACAACGTCTGTAACTTTACCGCGTCAAGCAAATCTAGCAGCAATACAGCTAAAACAGCAACGCTTCCGCAGAGCGCTCGAACATGAAGCATCTGGCAAAAACTTGGACAGATCGACAACCGGTAGCGATAAAGTTATTTTGTCTAGTATTGGAGCAGTTTAAGCAATAACACACGATAGCCCTAAAACATAATAAAAAAAGTCGCTTTTCCATAAAATTTTTTTATCAGTGCAGTTTTGAATCTTGTTTTGCAATAACATGTCGATACTTGCATTTAGAATTACGTTAGTACTTAAATTACTTCGACAATCCATCGTGAGATCGCATTTTCACTATTTTTTGGCTTGCATCAAATTATGTCTTGGCGGGTAGTAAATTCCTAGCAGTCAACCATCTATCTGCTGTTGATCAGCCAATGAACGGTCGGCCTTCTGTTATACCCTCGAGTGGCAGTGCAAATATTTCAACGGCCGGCCAACGGCTGATCGTTTCACTTCAACACCGATCGTTTCCCAAGACTACTACAAAGGAACCTGTCCCCTTCTACACCCATTTTTCGCGAAACCGGCATTGAACTCAAATTTCGCGTAAAAAACCGCGCGGCATATATAACAAACATTGCGTGCATTTTTCTTAGTTGGGGTTACCCTGGCGTACAGCTCTTGTTTGCCCATAGGGGTCGGGTTACCTTCACACTGAGATTCGGACCCCTTGACAGATCACGTTATCCTCTGGATGCCCGTAGGCGATGAATTCATAGGTGTTTGTCGGGATACCGGAGGCGCCACATCCCCACCACCCGGACGCCCATGAGAGGCCACCTTCTCTAAGGGAGCCTGCTACTTTTTTATGTAGGCCCATGTTGTTTCCGCAACTACAGTTTCTGTTACAGCTTCGGTGCAATGATAATGTTCCTCTTTTTCACCATCCCGCGGAAACCTTTGCTGTCGATACACTTAGTTTGTTTATTTAAACATTGTAACAGCACCAGCTGTAGACGCTACAACTGTCATTCTTAAATAACAGCTGCTGCTAAGCTTGTAGCGACTGACAACACCGTCATTTCATTGTAACGATAATATTGCAGAACTAATTTCCGGCGCGCCTTCGGTGCTTGGAGGCCACAGCAATTCCATTCGAGAGGGAGTGGGTGCGGGTTGCGGCACCTCCGCGGAGGGTGCGGCGCCTTTGGTGGCCATGACCCCCATTCTTTGTCTCTGGCTACGCCTGTGGCGGGGTGGTGAAAATAATCGACGTCCTCTCCCCTCTTTTTCAACCATTTCGCCCCATTTTGCCAATTTTTGCCATATTTTTCCCCAATTATGCAAAATTTTCCGCATGCGTTCAGCGCGTCGGAGGGGGTACCGGGCGTCACGGAGGGGTAAGGGTACCCTCACTGGCTTCTTCAAATAGGGGGCCCAGCTATTTCGACCTCCCCAGGTTCCCGCCAGTTCGTGCACCTTCTGTTAAATTTTGCCTTAACCCCAGGTCCCCACAGGAACTTTTTGTGACGTTAGAAAGTTGCCAATGTTTTTTCTGGAGTGCTAAAAATATGCCAATTTTTCTCTATTTTTGCTGAAAAATCCGCAAATCTTCCCATGTGGGACTAAACGTCACTGTAATATCCTGTTTTTAAGTAAGCACAATTACAGTCAGTTGCCGAATTAGACATTTCAACGTTTTGATGGTTATAGTACTTTGTGCCCCCCAATTCAACTGGGTGGACTCAGCTCCCAAATGCGGGAACCGCAGTTCATGCCCCCAAGTATAATTTTAGTAGTTTGGAGAAACCAACCCTCAGGGATAATCGCCCTTCCATGAGCATGTGTGACTTAATTGGAGTGTAAATAGTGGTGGATTAGTTGCCCTTTAACTGGTATTACTTCTCATTAGTGAAGAAAATAAATTACGAGTTAGCAATTATTTCATATAATTTAGATGAACTGGTGAATAGCAGTTGTGTCAAATCCACCGTGGTGGTTGTGCCTGCTGAATATTTGAAAGCAAAAATCTACACTGTGAACCAAATATGTCAACAGACGCGGCAAAATCTTTTACCTGGCCAACATACCAGGGTTTACGATAATGCGGACAAGACATTGGGTCCCGACAATCCTACATGTGAGAAAACACAAATAGCTGAAACATCGGTTGATCATCAAAGTTTATGTGAATTCCAGGCAACACAGTATCATCTTTTAAAGGAAGCAAAACAGGAGCAGTGCGATGAAAATTTGCTACCCAGCGATAATGGTATGAATATCCTATTACTGATGTTGAAATATGGTATTAACGCAAGATATTGTTTATATACCTGCCAATATGTCCAAAGGCCGTACGGCTTACGGAAAATTGTTCCTGTGGCTGGGCTGTGCCAGGTTGCAATTATTTGACAATGTGGAAATATTTTTAAGCTAATATTTAATTTTAGGTGAAAAGACTTTGTAAAAAATTGAGGATATTTTCAAGCAATGTTGATTACAGTTGAGTTTTTACGATAGTTTGGTTTAGCCGACCGAAGCACCTATGTATTCAATATACAGTTCATTTGCAAGGACGGCCCGTCATAGTGAGACCGAACAGAGTTTTGGCAGTTGTATTGATTTCATTTCTATTCCCAACTACCGTTGGGCCTTTTGCTCTCGAAATTCGGTAAAAATACGCAATCTTTGTACCATCTCTACAGCTTTATATAATATAAAAGATGCTATCTACCAGTATGCTATCTGCAGCAAAGATATAGTTACCTAGTTGTGCCGTTTGATACTTTTCAGAGTTTGTTTTAAACATTCGTTTGTCTCTGAAATGTCAATTAGTTTCGCATTCAAATTCAGATTTTTTATTTATTTTGAAGACAAATTTTATCATTTTAATGCAGCTGGTATCGCAGATCATACCTCTGGTAAAATTTACATTGCGTAGTTTGATTTATAATTAGTTTCTGCTTAGTATGCCGTGCTTTTGACAATTTGTTGCTCATGACACTCCTTACCGTTCCTATTATTACATGAAATTGTTTGAAATTGCAGAAGTGCTTGAAAGTCCAAACTGCATATTGCGTTTGCTACAGAATTTTATGCTGACATTTTCCAATGCATAAATTTTAGCGATACTGAATGATTTATCTGCTAATTATTATCTTCAGATACCAACGCTGAGCAGGGTGCTACTGCACGGGAAACAAATGGTGCTGCTTTGGAAGAAACAGCGCAGTCCGGTGATCCAGATACTTTTTCTGGTACGCTAGTCAATGGCACACAATTCCGAATTATGTGGTACACTGTTCACACTTTGTTTTAAACGTTCGTTTGTCTCTTAAATGTCAATTAGTTTCGCAGTCAAATTCAGATTTTTGATTTTTTATTTATTTTGAAGACAATTTTATCATTTTAATGCAGCTGGTATCGCAGATCATACCTCTGGTAAAATTTACATTGCGTAGTTTGGTTTATAATTAGTTTCTGCTTAGTATGCCGTGCTTCTGACAATTTGTTGCTCATGACACTCCTTACAGTGTCTATTATTACATGAAATTGTTTGAAATTGCAGAAGTGCTTGAAAGTCCAAACTGCATATTGCGTTTACTACAGAATTTTATGCTGACATTTTCCAATGCATAAATTTTAGCGATACTGAATGATTTATCTGCTAATTATTATCTTCAGATACCAACGCTGAGCAGGGTGCTACTGCACGGGAAACAAATGGTGCAGCTTTGGAAGAAATAACGCAGTCCGGTGATCCAGATGCTTTTTCTGGTACGTTATTCAATGGCACACAATTCCGAATTATGCGGCACACTGTTCACAGTTTGTTTTAAACGTTCGTTTGTCTCTGAAATGTCAATTAATTTCGCAGCCAAATTCAGATTTTTGATTTTTTATTTATTTTGAAGACAATTTTATCATTTTAATGCAGCTGGTATCGCAGATCATACCTCTGGTAAAATTTACATTGCGTAGTTTGGTTTATAATTAGTTTCTGCTTAGTATGCCGTGCTTCTGACAATTTGTTGCTCATGACACTCCTTACCGTTTCTATTATTACATGAAATTGTTTGAAATTGCAGAAGTGCTTGAAAGTCCAAACTGCATATTGCGTTTACTACAGAATTTTATGCTGACATTTTCCAATGCATAAATTTTAGCGATACTGAATGATTTATCTGCTAATTATTATCTTCAGATACCAACGCTGAGCAGGGTGCTACTGCACGGGAAACAAATGGTGCAGCTTTGGAAGAAACAGCGCAGTCCGGTGATCCAGATACTTTTTCTGGTACGCTAGTCAATGGCACACAATTCCGAATTATGTGGTACACTGTTCACACTTTGTTTTAAACGTTCGTTTGTCTCTTAAATGTCAATTAGTTTCGCAGTCAAATTCAGATTTTTGATTTTTTATTTATTTTGAAGACAATTTTATCATTTTAATGCAGCTGGTATCGCAGATCATACCTCTGGTAAAATTTACATTGCGTAGTTTGGTTTATAATTAGTTTCTGCTTAGTATGCCGTGCTTCTGCAATTTGTTGCTCATGACACTCTTTACCGTTTCTATTATTACACGAAATTGTTTGAAATTGCAGAAGTGGTTGAAAGTCCAAGCTGCATATTGCATTTACTACAGAAATTTCTTGGTGACATTTTCCAATGCATACATTTAGCGATACTGAATGATTTATCTGCTAATTATTATCTTCAGATACCAACGCTGAGCAGGGTGCTACTGCACGGGAAACAAATGGTGCTGCTTTGGAAGAAACAGTGCAGTCCGGTGATCCAGATGCTTTTTCTGGTACGTTATTCAATGGCACACAATTCCGAATTATGTGGCACACTGTTCACAGTTTGTTTTAAACGTTCGTTTGTCTCTGAAATGTCAATTAGTTTCGCAGCCAAATTCAGATTTTTGATTTTTTATTTATTTTGAAGACAATTTTATCATTTTAATGCAGCTGGTATCGCAGATCATACCTCTGGTAAAATTTACATTGCGTAGTTTGGTTTATAATTAGTTTCTGCTTAGTATGCCGTGCTTCTGACAATTTGTTGCTCATGACACTCCTTGCCGTTCCTATTATTACATGAAATTGTTTGAAATTGCAGAAGTGCTTGAAAGTCCAAACTGCATATTGCGTTTACTACAGAATTTTATGCTGACATTCTCCAATGCATAAATTTTAGCGATACTGAATGATTTATCTGCTAATTATTATCTTCAGATACCAACGCTGAGCAGGGTGCTACTGCACGGGAAACAAATGGTGCTGCTTTGGAAGAAACAGCGCAGTCTGGTGATACAGATGCTTTTTCTGGTACGTTATTCAATGGCACACAATTCCGAATTATGTGGCACACTGTTCACAGTTTGTTTTAAACGTTCGTTTGTCTCTGAAATGTCAATTAGTTTCGCAGCCAAATTCAGATTTTTGATTTTTTATTTATTTTGAAGACAATTTTATCATTTTAATGCAGCTGGTATCGCAGATCATACCTCTGGTAAAATTTACATTGCGTAGTTTGGTTTATAATCAGTTTCTGCTTAGTATGCCGTGCTTCTGACAGTTTGTTGCTCATGACACTCCTTACCGTTCCTATTATTACACGAAATTGTTTGAAATTGCAGAAGTGCTTGAAAGTCCAAGCTGCATATTGCATTTACTACAGAAATTTCTTGGTGACATTTTCCAATGCATACATTTAGCGATACTGAATGATTTATCTGCTAATTATTATCTTCAGATACCAACGCTGAACAGGGTGCTACTGCACGGGAAACAAATGGTGCTGCTTTGGAAGAAACAGTGCAGTCCGGTGATCCAGATGCTTTTTCTGGTACGCTAGTCAATTCCGAATTATCTTTCACACTGTTCGCAGTTTTTTAAACGTTCGTTTATCTCTGAAATGTCATTCCGCTTCGCAGTTAAATTCATATTTTGGATTCTTTTTAGTTTTTGAAGATAAATTGCATCATTTTATTGCTGTTACTTGTCTCATTTAGATAACGCAGGATCATTGAAGACTTGGTGTGTCCTTCCACCTGTAAAAACCCCGAATACAAATTCGCTACTTTAAAGTGCAAACGGCCTTTATGGAGCTATATACTGTAGGAACATGTTACTATTTCAATATTTTTCATAACTCTTTGAATGTGTTGTTCGAAATATTAAATATATATTCTCGTACATGACAATGGATGCTCGGTACACATAACCAGCGATGGTCAATCGCAAATAACGTATGACGAAAAGCGGCACATCTGAGGTCTGCTCACAGATCATGCTTGATTTCTGTATGAAGATTTTGCCATGAGATATTCTTGATTTATAAACAGCGAACACTGACTGAAGACTGCATACGTTATGCTCGGGGCAATTTTATTGTTTGCGGCTCTGCCTTTTTGCGTCGGATAAGACTAAATTACAGAAAGAACGAAAATTCAATTTGTTTATATCATGCATTTGCTGTGGTAGATTTGAGAGTCATTTACTTATAGCTACACAAATATACTGCATTGATTATAAATATTTAGCTGCTATTTACCATGTTTAGACACAAACATTACTGAAGCAGTCACTGCACAGAATATGACAGCTGTCTTGGAAGAAGCAGTGCAGCCTGTCGATTTCGATAGTTCGCCTGGTGCGGTAATAAATAGTACTAGTATGTGTGGTTATCATTACTGATTAACTTATGAATTCATATTCTGAAAATTGGCCGATTTCACTGGCGACTGCCACAATTGTAAAGTTTCTTAAATATTGCAACCAGAATAATTTTCTATCTAAATAATTTCTATGGGATAACCGAATGTAGTGAATAAAACGAGCGAGTTAAAGAATTCTTACTAGCTGCAGCAGTATTTAAATGAATTTGACCAATCTGTCATTTGCCTTTATAATTGGCACGCATAACTCAACTTCGGCTGGGCTGACTGATTTGCGAGCTATATTTGTTGCCATTTAGCGGTGTTAAATGAGATTCTAATATCTTTGGAAAAAGCTGGTCAAACGAGCTCGTATCGGGTATTTTATCAGATTATTGTAGATATCTGAGACTTATTAGGCTTATTTTGTAATATAGAGCAAACAAGCACCTATGATACTTCAGGCCGTTCTCTAAACAAATAGGCTTTCGGTCAAAACGGGTTCTAAAATGGGCCTCTGATACCCAATATAGACGAAAATGGTAATACCTCTACAACCACGCGAGATATATTGGTTTATTGTTTAATTTCGTAGAAAAATTTATTCCCTATGCAGCTGGAAATAGTGTACTGCTTTGTTATTATTTTCCAAATAGTAACAATAAACTGTAAAAACAATAATAACAATAATAGCAATAATTGTAAAACAATAGCAATAATAATAACAATAATATTAGCAATAATTGTTAAAACTGATGGTCTAGCAGTTTTTTAAGGCCATGATGCCTAAAATGTGTGAAAATGGTAATAACTGTGCAACTGCTAGAGCTATATAGGTGTTTGTGGCTTCATTTTGCAGAGTAATATGTCCTGTATATAATTGCACTTTGCGAGGACAATAATAGTGTGCATCTTCCCAACCATCATAACTGATATTCGGTTGCTTATTTTGTAATTTAATGTTCAATATAGCTGTGGATACCTCTAGATTACATATTCAATACTCATATTCACCATTTTGGCGATAAAACAAGCAAGCTATTAATAGCCTCAAAAGTCCAGTAGGCTGTTTTACTTAATTTTCGATTTTAGATATATGTGGATTTCAGCCTATTGCCATTTCAGCTGAAATAAATTTCAGCTTTGCTGCTAGAGCGAGCACTGCAGGTCTCAGATTTTAGTCGAACAGCTTTGTGCTTGTTGTTGACGCGCGCTAAAGGTGCCTCAGTGTCTGTACTAATTTGTTTTTGAATGCCTGATGTCCAAAATTTCAGCTTATGTGCTTTGCTTCTCGATACTGTCAATTTTAACGACGAAAAAGCTGTACTGTAAATACATGCATTTCCCCACAATTGTGTATAGTGGAGATTTTAATTTTAAAATTTTACCTTTTTAAAACATTTTAAAGGTGGGCGTAAAATAAAGCATTTTGAAAAGCAGTTAGAAAACTTTTGATAAAATAATCAAGTTTCCACAATCTATAAATGCACAATAATTTTAGGCCCTGCTGCTGGTGACATAACTCCTGCGATTAAACGGAACTGTGCATCAAATGAAACAGCTCTATCTACCATTTCTTTTACAGAGTTTTCAAGTACGTAAGCAATCATGTCAATATTTGTACGGTTTGTTTGTAAAATAAACTGATTTACCGCCAGAAGTGGGTCAAGTTTACAACACACTATCGTATCAAACTGGATGCTTCGCTGGTACTGTTAGGTCTACAGCTTAACCTTCTGCCCCATATGGTTCACTGGAGAACTTAACAATCAACCGGGTCAAAATAAGTTGCGCATACATTTATGGAAAAATTGAAGCAAACAATCCATTTTGAAGGTTGACAGCAGTTAGGGACAACGAAGTGGGGGACCCTCCAGAAATCATCCCGGAAGTAATTGACCATTGTGAGAAATTCTGCGTCGACGGCTTCTTGCGCTGTAGAGTTCAGTTTGAAACTTTCATTTTTTGAAGAAATGTTTTCTAGGACCTAGGGTTCACAAAACCCAACGGTAATAAATATAGGGGAACCCTCCAGAAATCATCCCGGAAGTCATTGACCCTTGTGAGTAATTCCGCGTCGAAGGCTTCTTGCAGTGTAGAGTTCACTTTGAAACTTTCATTTTTGAAGAAATATTTTCTAGGACCTAGGGTTCACAAAACCCAACAGTAATAAATATATTTCCGCAGAAGAGTCAATAGACGATATGCCTATGATTCGATGTGCCATAACGTTATCGACCCTTATGGGAAATGCCACGGTAAAGGTCTCTTCCGTTGCAGAGTTTACTTTGAATTATGTTTTTAATTAATGCTTGCTACGGTTATGGTCCAAAAGACCAGTTCATTCGGCTAGGGTCCAGCAAAACCAGTTCATCGAGATATACAGCTTTGCGGAACACAACTTTCTGGCCCTTTCCCAACTACCGCAAAAATTGTTCAAATGCAATGACCATTAAAAAGAGAAAGAGAAAGCAAACCAAGCAATCCAGGACAAACCTTCATGACTACCTATGTTAATACTTTGGCAATATACCAATCTTTACATAATTATAGTGTAGGAAAGAGCAAAAATTCCTTTGGGCCGTAGGCGTCGCAAACTGCAGCTTGGAGATAGACAAAAATTGTAAAAGGCACAACTATGTGACAATATCTTTTCGCTAAAATAGCATAATCACTTAAGCTTACTTTCTTTAAGGCTGTGGATTTGGTGCAAAAATTGCATGTTTTCTCGAATTTAGTGCACTAAAAGTCCAAAGGTAATGGAAAACATTTACTTTGCACGTATAGAAATCAATTTTATTTCACACCTACGTAAATTCTAACTCAACAAATATGTAGCGTGTAAATGTAGGTTAGATAACATATTAAACTTTGGGTAGAATTTGTTATACTTTAACAAATAGGAACGCCAGGTGTCTATCTGAGCAGAAACGTTCACGGTTGTCAATTGTATGTTCAAATTGAACTCTTTCTACTTTGTATTCATAGCAGATTGTGGGCTGCCCTGAAAAATCTACCGCCTCTACCTTGGACAAAACCCAGTTTTCATTAATTATTATTTACCTATTATTATGTTTAGAAAGACAGTTCTGTCTACATATCCACTATGTTTGACACCCATATGCGTGCTACTCTGCCTTTAATTAATATGGCAGCGTATTTTCACTTTTAGAAGAAGTTGACGACACGTTAGAGATAAGAATACTCCAAGCTCTCGAAGACAAGAAGGTGAGTTACCGAGATCGTGCCAAGCGAACGATAACTCATTCTAAACGTAGTTATGCACCAGAATTTCTTGAGCAGTTGGTAGCTAACGATCGAAAATCCCTCATTGTTCGTCACACTGGAGACCCGGCGATCGGGAAAGGAGTATATGTGGACAAGAATTTCGAGGCAGGAGAATTAATCTGCATATATCATGGGCAATGTGTTTCGCGTTCAGTTGGAATTTACCGAGAGAACTCTCGAGTCAAAGCGTTCAGGAAAGCAAAGAAGAAGAACTTCAGTTGCTATTTGTTTTTCTATAAAGATAGACGTGACAAGTGGCAATGTATTGATGCTCTCAGCAGCAAGCGAAAAGGGCGCTACATCAACCACTCTCGCCTGCATCCTAACCTGAAGCCTTTTTTGCAAGAAGTAAATGGCGTTGACTACATTTTCTTCAAAGCATTAGTGACACTGAAAAAAGGCGATCAGCTTTTTTATGACTATGGGGATTATGATAGAAGAGTATGGTGGCTTCAGAATTCATAACTGGATAACTGTTCGTTTGGTATCGGTTTACTTAATTTGCTTAAACATGTGATGTGCAATACTGTTTTCTTGATTTACATACTTCCTCATGTTATGTAGGATAGGTTATGTTATATATAAGTTAACCGCAATTTTTTTGTATTATGTTTACATGGTAGAAGTCTTATGTCATTAAAGTTAAGGCTAACATACTGCTAACATCGGTCTACGTAACAGCTTAGTTTTTAGGCATCCGTATTTCATGTGAAAAGACGGTTCTTGAAATTTACCTTTCTTCTTATTTGTGATACATGCGTATTTCAAAGGAATCCCAACGAATCTAAATCAGCCGAGATATTAACTCTGCAACTCTAGTATTTAATTGTGGAACCAGGTGTTGAATTTGCAACCGTTGTGATATTCAAATGCTGAAAAGCCATTGTAAAATGATGTGTTTGCATGCTGAATTGTACACACCAGTTGCCATTACAGAAATATCATTTTCAGGACTGTATAAACCGGGAATTTGACCCCCAAGAACCGGAAAAATGACTTTCAGGATCCCATAGACACCCTGGATGTATACAAGATAAATATGGGCAACCTAATAGTGCTTATTTCAATACATTTAAGTCGGTGTGACCACAAGTGGGAGAAATTGACGATATTTTCAAGCGCAAAACGCATCTTTCGATTCGGTATTCCTTTAATAAACGTCTATTTAATTGGCGCAAAGGTGCAGTTTACATTGGGTTGCAACGCTATTTTGGGCATGGGGGTCGGTGCGACAGTTATTCATATGTAAACGCCAATTTTTAGGGATTATATGCAAAATATCGCATGGGTCTGGTCCGGTAAAACTGTATGGACTTGCGCCCAATTAGTGTCTGCAAAATACAGAAAATTAAGACAGAATATATTATGTTGTTAATTCGTATTTTATATATACAACCCTCTGTACGGTATGACGCACAAAAAAATCCTTACCAGTGTGCTAATAATATCACGTATGTTACGCAATTAATCTAACAATCGTTGAATTTGTGATAGGTAATGGCAACCATTAATTGTCACTTTGTAACTTTTAAGAGAAATAAATGATGCTGCTAACATATAAAATGGCTAACATGCACTAAACAGAAGGTAATGAAAACCTTATTCTGTCATTTATTATTCTGATGTGAATAGATAAATGATGAATATAAATGCCAAACTAGAGACTATGTAGGTTCACAAATATTAACGAGCAGACTTATAGATCACAATATAACGTATAACGGGTTTCAGGTTGAACAGATGACGTTAAAATTATAAAAAATTTAACGGTCTTTGGGAAGCTTCTAGTGAAATTCAATAAAATAATGTGCATATAAAAGCTATACTGCTGGTGTCAGCGTATTAAATACGTACTCCCTATACTGTTAATATAACATGTATTCTTCAATATGTTTTAATGCGTATTGCAGAGATGGCACTGGGTCACTATATTGTGACCCGGCCGTAACAGTAACACGGTCACTGTAGAGGTTATTTGACAAGATAATTTCCAACGCAGCCAACGTGTAATCTGCGAATTAGTAGTAGGAACGATTTCAGAGAACAGTGAATATCTGCTTAGCAAACCGCTACTAGAGACCGATTACAGTTGCGCTTTCGGTGAACAGAGGCCAGATGGTCGAACGATCCGAATTCTTAGGCCCGTCTCGAATCGACTATAGTGTTATCAGGCTCGAGTCGAAACCTTTTTACGGCTCGGCTTGGCTACGGAAAGCTCGGATATTTAAATAGGACGTGATGGGCCTGGACGCGTAAATGTATACATAGAAAGACACCTGTGCGAGGGCTTGTGTAGGTTTCACAGAATAATGAGTGCAAAAAGTGGGCAGTTTTGTCTTTAACAGCCGTTTGCAAAAAAATAAAGTCTCTTATGGACGGTTATACGATATTTTAGTTTCTTGCAAACGGCTGCTAGGGATTTTTGTCTTTAATGACTGCTTGTTTGATATTTAAATCTCTAACAGAGAGCTGTAAGAGACTTTAGTCTTATATAGATAGCTCATAAATACAAAAATCTCTAGCAACTAGCTGTTAGAGACTATAATCTCTTGCAGCTAGCCATAGCAGATTACTGTCTCTAAAGTTTAGCTGTTAGAAACTTTTGTCCCTTACAGACAGTTATAAAATACAAAAGTCTCTAATAGTTGTCCATTAGAATTTCAAATATTTAAAGGTTGGTTGTAAGAGATTTTTGTATTTTACAGCTGGCTATAAGAGACAAAAGTTTCTAACAGCTAGCCATTAGAAACAAATATCTGTTATAGCAAGCTCATTATTGATGTTGGTGCCCCCTCCAGTTTAATATTGGTGCCCCATCCAGCTAGATATTAGTGCACCTTCCAGTTTCATAATGGTGCCCTCTCCAGCTTGATATTGGTGCATCACTTCAGTTTAATATTGGTGTGCCCCTCTAGTTTATTATTGGCGCCCCGTTCAGTTTGATATTGGTGCCTCCCGAGACAAATTGCTATCAGCTTAATTTAACATTCTGTATTATTTTCGAAACAACAAAGCACGTTCGCTTAATACTGTTTGATACAGTGCTATATTTTATTTGGTATTTTTAAATACGCACCTTTTAATACATATTTAAAGTATGTTAACTTAGAAAAATAAATATAGAAAATTTGGCCTGTGCATTCATAAGAATTTTCCCCGTTAACAAAACTATGAACTAGTCAGTAGTGGAACTACATTTGTGAGCGGAGCTTGGGCTGTGGCATTACGAATGTACTCAATTTTATGTTCTTCAAATAACTACATTTGCATAGGGTATAGGGCTTTATCATTGGTACAAATATTATATTTGAATTCTTCGACCCAAAAACCCTATAATGGTTTGATCGAAACTATTCTATTTCAATAAATAACACAAATATTGCAAAATTCTCTATTTTAGCTGCATAAGCTTAACTAATTAGCTAATTAACCACTCAAAATTAATCCCAAATATCAGGTGCACACACTGACATGATAGGCTTTCAAACAAAAAAGTTTTTAAAATCGGTTCAGTGGTTCTTGAGATCCATGAAAGACGAACGGACGAACGGACATCGACTTTTTTGCTCCCAGACAGAAAATAAAAATGCTTCGCTCGGCTTCGCCTCGCTCCGCTCAAAAATACAAATTGTTTATTCCGAAAGAATTTCATTTTATCGCAGAAATATTCCATTCAATCACATCATCTTGTACCAAAGTGGTTATACGACCCATAAGTTTTGAAGTGGAGTATAAATAACCCATGTATACGTATTGTGTTAAAGGCGAATTTAAAATATTCTGCTTCGGTAAAACATAGAAATTCCTGTCTACACAAACAGCGGTGGCTTGCGATACACGCAATTTTGAATTCTAATACGCCACGCAAGAAGCCAATTTTCTAAAATATGGAAAACAGGCGGCAACTTACTTGCCAAAATCGATTTTCCAGTATTCGGAAAATAACGAATTATTACAGTCCTTTCAAAACAAATTGTATTTGAAATTATTAAAATTCTAAATTTTAACTTAAAGTTAATTATATTTTCCCCATGTGGTAACGTTTAAATATTATTGAAATGGCTCAGGAAGTGCTATAGCGCTGTACACAATGCATTGATGGTGTAATATTGCGTTTCTTTAAAAAGCATAACATAAAAAATCGCCTCTGAAATTCTAATTTTACATGGATGCAGTCACTCAAAAATTTTGAATGTTTCAGTCTTTTCTGATTATTAGAGAGAAGTAAAAGACTTATGTTTCCGGAGTGTGTTGAAAATGTCGGTTCCCCATAATGTTCTGCTGGAATAGTATTTATTGTCACTACTATTAAGAGTGTCACTTAGAGACATTTTAAGTTTGAAGGGAACCCATTGCTTTTTATGACGAATAATAATATATTGTTACGTAAATTGTCGAAATGAGAGCTTGCCAGAAATTGCTGTAAATTGTACGGGGAACCTTTTTGGCTGTACGTTGCACCCTTGAGTCGTCGCCTTACTTGTTTTACTTTCATACTTTTTATTCCAATAGAATCAGATTATGCACCAAGCTTTAGTTTGTCATGTTCCAATGATTCTCTGTCCGAATTGTCACGAAACCGATACGAATTAGAAAACATTTAATTTTAACGATCTGCAATGCTAAAAAATTTTATGTAATAATTGTTACGAGATCCATCGGGCTGCAAAAAATACCAAGAAATTTTCCGTCTTAAAGATCCTCTCTCGATAGCAACGTCTCTTCGAGATGATCGAGGGCAGTGCATAGTGTCATCATCGAGAGCTACAAATTTGTTGTTATACATTTTTGTCATACCGTCCGATTTAGAGATTTTAAAAGTTAGAGTTTAGAGTTTTTAGCCCTCGAACACATTGGTTATATTGTACCAAATTTGTATTGGGTGTGTCTTTACTCTCCAGCAACAATAATGGTAAAATTTTAATATTCGATCTAGAGGGGCACCAATATAAGTCTGGAGGGGCACCAATATCAAACTGGAGGGGACACCATTATCAAACTGGAGGGTGGTTCCAATATCAAACTGAAGGAGGGCACCAATCTCAAACTGGAGGGGGCATCACTATCAAACTAAAGGCGAACATGAATGTCAAACTTGAGAAGGGCACCTATATCCAATTGGAGGGGGGCACCAATATCAAACTGGAGGGGAACACCAATATCCAACTGGAAGAGGCACCAATATGAAACGGGGACACCATTATCAAACTGGAGTGAGGTGCCAATATCAAACTGGAGGAGGGCACCAATATCAAACTGGAGGGGGCATCACTATCAAACTAAAGGCGAACATGAATGTGAAACTGGAGGAGGGCACGTATATCCAATTGTATGAGGCACCAAAAACAAACTGGAAGGGAACACCAATATCAAACTGGAGGGGGCACCGATATCCAACTGGAGGGGGGACAAATATCGAACTGGCGGGGGCACTAATATCAAACTGGGAGCACCAATATCAACCTGGAGGGTTCAGCAATGTCAATCTGGAGGGGACTACCACTATCAAACTGGAGCGGGGCGCCAATATCAAACTGGAGCGGGCTCCAATATCAAACTGGATACAATGTCAAACTGGAGGGGAGGAGCCAATATAATGTTCAAGGGTGGCACCAATATCAAACTATACACGGTCATCAATATCAAACTGGAGGGGCACCGATATCAAGCTGGAGGCGTAACCAATATCAAACTGGAGGGGCACCAATATCAAACTGGAGACCAATGTCAAACTGGATGGGAGGGGCCAATATAAAACTCGAGTGGGCAAAAATATCAAACTAGACAGGGGCATCAATGTCAAATTAGAGGGGCACCAAAATCAATAATGAGCTTGCTTTAACAGACATTTGTTTCTAATGGTTAGCTGTTCGAAACTGTTGTCTCTTACAACCAGCTGTAAAATACAAAAATCTCTTACAACCAACCTTTAAATATTTGAAATTCTAATGGACAGCTATTAGAGACTTTTGTATTTTATAACTGCCTGTAAGAGACAAAGGTTTCTAACAGCTAGTCTTTAGAGACAATAATCTGCTATGGCTACCTGCAAGAGATTATAGTCTCTAACAGCTAGTTGCTAGAGTTTTTTGTATTTATGAGCTATCTATATAAGACTAAAGTCTCTTACAGCTCTCTGTTAGAGATTTAAATATCAAACAAGCAGTCATTAAAGACAAAAATCCCTAGCAGCCGTTTGCAAGAAACTAAAATATCGTATAACCATCCATAAGAGACTATTTTTTTGCAAACCGCTGTTAAAGACAAAACTGCCTACTTTTTGCACTCATTATTCTGTGAAACCTGCATTAGATCTCACTTTGAGGCAATTAATTTTAGCTACAAATTGATTTAAGATTTGGACTTGTGCAGGTCAAAAAAAACTTTATTCAGACTCCTCTCCGAAAAATCTTTGGTAGAAATCCTCCAAAAACCCGAAAATGCGGCACTGAATTAATTTGCAGCTTCATTCAAGTCATTCTATGTCTGTCTTTCTATGTAGATCAAAAATACTAAAATCGGGTCATGACCAATATCAAATACCAGGTTAAGTTTTCTCGATGGCTGTCTGAACTATAGGCGGTCGGCTCGAAACTAAGAGCTTTGTACAGACTCAAGCTTCAGCCTAGCCTCGAGCCCAAATTCTCATCTCTACCACAGAGTTCGGGTGTGTACAAAGGTAGGTGAGGTGCTCAAGTTAAATGTTAGCCATTTGGCTGTGTTCTGAAAGTAGTTTACTCGTCATACTAAGTCGCTTGAGCGCGAATTGCAAACGACTTGTATGTACTTCCGTACGAAACCGAATTGAAAAGCAGTATATCTACCGCCCAGGGCTTTAAATACTGTTTTAGTGGTTCCACGGCATGAACACAGCAAAGGATCGCAACCCCTTTTACCAACCTTGCACACCTTCGTTTACGTGCACTTGAGTTTTCACTGTTTCTATGCAAAAGAGCAGAGCAGACAAAGAAGGTAAAAGATTTTGTTCATGAATATTGAGCACAGGGCATGGAAGAGTACTTTCGGTTCTTTAATCCGACGGGGTCAGTATTGGGTCGCATACCGTGACCCGGCCACGGATGTGACCCGAAATGATCCGGCGACCCGGTGGTCCGGTTCCATCTCTGGGGTATTGATGCATATCCATGAGTGGAATTGTTTAATAGCTTGTGCCAAATTAATCTGTGCTCATAGATCTGTGGCATTATATCCGTAATCTTTTTGAATTAAATTGATTTTGTGACTAATAAGCACGGGTTCGTTGTTTGTAATGCCAATAGTAACTTCGTTATTTTATTTAGCGCTTTTATTATATGAAAAATTGTGTAATATAAAGTCCACCTTTATGTAAATTCCAATTAGCACATACAACTGAAATTGGCCTGAGCAGCCACTAGAACTATAAATTTTAATCGGAACACGCAACTGGTCTGATTAATGTATACGGATAATTTTTCCGGAAATATATTCATCACAGCAAACTTAAATTATAACACATTTGTAGGCCATGCGCAACTTTCTTTCAAAGCCGAAGAAAGAAATATTGGCAGGATTTTTACAGAATGTCATATAACAATCGCACATGCTCTCAGAGTACTTTTAATGAAATTTAAAAGAAATTTTTATGAGTTATATCCCACCGTTGAACAAGCGGCCGGCCGTCGGGAACGGCCGGCCTACAGCCAACAACCGACCGTTGAAAACTTTTGCGGTTGTTAACGATCCCGGATCCGGTGGTCGGCCTGTAACAGATTGTGCTGATGACAGTGGCGAAAGTCGCGAGTCAGAAGTTATTGGCCATCGCTGGGCGCCTCGTTGTGTATACATTTATAACATAGCATATGAATTACATATGATGCACACGGAGGATACAAAGCCGGCCTTTGTCGAGCACCAACTGGAGCACAATCTTGCTATAGTGCGTGTAGGCGTAGGATTCGGCGCTTGCTATAATGCACCGTACCAAATTTTTATATGTATAAATTGATTTTTAACAAACGCCATAGTAGGCGGAACCGGGTAGCCAGGGATATATCCCACCCCACCTCTGACCAGGGCGGCCCTCAGGGGAGAAAATTAACGAGCTCTCGGTCGCAGCTCCTCGAATGCACCAAGATATTTTCTTCGTAATGATTATATCTTAATTGCTCGACTGCACACATACGTTAAATCTCGGTTTTGTGCTACTGCCTAATGTTTGTAGTGAATAAGATATCAGACTACTTGTACTATAATTCATTTTACTTAATAGAAAAGTATGCTACAACACTTATGTTCATTAAATATAATCTTTCATCCTAAAGTTAATGAAATAAAACGCTGGTACCTACAGCTAGTGTTGAGCAACAGTCGTAAGAGCCATGGATCGGCCGTTGAATTCGGTCGGCTGGCCGAAGATTCCGGTCGCATGATAGCCGACCAATGCCCAAGAAAGCCGTCGGCGTGCTAACAACTTTTGTCGCATAATACATTTTGTAATAAAATTCTAAATATTGCGCTTTGCTAGAACTCGTCATCATAAGCAAAAATATTTCAGGCGCTGGTAACATTCCTCCAGGATTTGTACAAGAAACTCACATCACGGTAAGAATAACATTTATTTAGACATAAGTTACTCTCTAGTGAAGTGTTACCAGGTTCTTTTGTAAGGATATTAAGATCTATAATGATCCGGAGCTAAATATGCGGCTGTGAATCAGTCTCTACCAATAAGATGAACACTGCAGCCTCACTTCAAATTGATTGTATGCGTTTCACTACCTTTGGCACCACTACTGTCATTCTCTGTGTTTAATGCTAGAAACGAATCTTGCGACACGGAAAAATTTTCCGTTGTGACAATTTGTTGCATAAACTGTTGCGAAGCCAACGGCAACGTCTAAATACACTTTGGACAATCAATTTCGTTGTGTTTGTTCCAATTTTATTGATACTAAAATTTTGTTTTGTATTTCACTAATTGTGGTTATCATCGCATTTTACTAACAATTGTTATACTTTTTGTAATATTATAACGTCCCTTGGATACCACACTGCTTGAATTTTAAAAAATTCCAACTTTTAAAGTTGATGACTCATCAATGCGCTTTTATGGCCGCTTAGCCGAATATTCGGCGGTAAATCAACGAATTCATCGTACAAAGTTTCAACTGTTTCGTTTTTTTGGATTCTGATTGGATAGACTGTGATACAATCTGCAAAACAGCCAATCAGCGGCGTTAAGTTAGCTCCGGATGTGTTTTTAAATTATAAGTGTATATTTTGCAAATGGAATCCAGAGTTTGTATAATACGGCTACACATAACGCTATAATATTACTCTGTATACCGATGATGTTTATAGCGCTTAACTGAATAAATACGAATAAATTGTGCGGTAAAGTTTGTTGCCAATTTTGCATTGATGGGCGGTATAACAAGAATTTTTGTAATAGATGTAGATCATACATGCTCATAGGGATCCTCTCACCCCCCGCACGCCAACGGAAGTTTTGCAACATTTGGCAAAAATGGGTTGAAAATCGGTAAAAAAGCGATGCAAGCTGTGGTGGTTGGGGTAGTTGGAGGAGGTCGACGCGTATCTTCACCACCTAGAGGTCGACCTCTCCCCCCAACGGCCCTCTAGGGGGTAACCCCACCCTAAGGTGACCTCCTTCCCCCGGCCCAGGCTACGCCCCTTGGACCTCGGACCTTGGGCGGTGGTAGGAAAGTTCCCCAACAGGCACTTGCCTACTAGGACAGTTGCCCACCCTTCGTAGCGTTGGGAGTGGGGAAGGTGTTTTGCCCCGCCCGGCCCTGTTGCTGGATGATTGTTTTCGCCGTTAACAAGTTTAGATAGCGATCGAGAAGACAGTTTCTTGCGGCAAATTTAAAGGATGGACAACTATAAATATATAGGATGAGGCAGCACGCATCTGAAAAGGGGGGTCATACCAGGCGAAGACATCCACGCCTACCCGAGGCGCCGACCGCGCACTGTCCTAACATTTACACCGCGCCAAAGGCGTGACGAAAATTTTGGCAGTTTCACTAAAATCAGGGAAAATTCGGATGGCATGATGGACGAAATTAAGGAAATTTTAGTTAAAATAAGGGAAAATTTCCTTGGGCGTCACACCCACTCGCGGCTACATTCCGCCATCTCCCTGCCCCCAATCCCCAGGGCACGGCCCCACTCTTTGCACCGAAGGAGCCCGAGATCCCGTCCTCCACCTTCGTGACGAAAATGCGCGAAATCCTTGCCTCAGCCTTTCTCAGGGGCGCAGCTAAGCGAAATTTTTGCTTGCCTACGGGCGCCGCATACCCTTGCTACGGCACTACCCTTTCTCGTCGAAGGCGCAGTAAAATTTTAGCAAAAAATGGCAAACAAAAACGTCGAAGGCGCGAGACAAATTGTTGCGAAACAGCAAAACCGCGCCGAAGCCGTACAAAAAAGTTTAGTAAAATTTAGAGAAAACACGCCGCAGGCGAGAGAAAAATTTTAGGGAAAATTAGCGCAAACGCACCAAAAGGTGAGAAGGGGCCAGTATCCTGGTGGACACCTATTCACGTACGCAGTTGTCGCAACAGGCATATATTCGGGTGGGCAACTATCCGTACCCCGACTTTGAGCATGTATGATGCAGATATAGCAGAACAAAATGCATCACAGGCGGAACGTGTTGAGATTATCAGAGTTGCTCGGCTTGAATGATGTAATAACTGAACTGCGAGTATCAAATTTCGTATTCCCATGCCTTGTATAACAACGGCGCGACGCTCATTTAATCGTACATGCTCAAGTCCGAAGTCTACGGGAGATAGCTGCGACTCGGGAGGGTAAATGTTGCCACATTTAACAGTTGTTTAATACTTCGTTTAAAATATTCTGTATACTTGTTAAATTTTTTCCGCGCGTTCATGTTACATCGATAGGGGTGCTGCGCCTCGGTGGAAGAGGGTGTGGCGCGTTGTGGTCAGGAGTTGCGGCGCCCAGCCCATGAAAAACGATTGCACAGCCTCTGTATTGGGGTACGGCGTCTTGCGTGAGCGCGGGGGAGGGGAGCTGCGCCGCCCGGGATGGAGGTAATATGGCTGGAGAGGGGGTGGGGCGTGCAAGTTAGAACGTACATCTCACACGGAAACAAGCGCTGGTGCGTAAGGTAGGGCTAGGCCAATGGAAGAGTCAGAAAACTCCGGGCTCCCTAATATTGCCCCATAAAATACTCAGTTATTTCGCCATGAATTTTAACCCAAATTCCACATTCCAAGGGCACAGGTATGCATTATACATAGTCTGATAAAACGGAATTTGCTCTACAAAATAAGCCCAATTTGACTCAGACATATGCATCGGTTGTTGGCCTTGGACTTTCCAGGGGTTCAGCAAAGATCAGCGCTGCGGGGCAAAAATGTGTGCTTGGGGAATCTGCCACAATAAAAGGTCGGCACGTCTCACGAAGGGGGACTCCAACGCCTTAAAGGGCTAAACTCTTACCTTCCCCTAAAGTATGTATATGAGCAATATATAATTCGTGTACACACTTTTTATTTCGCGGTACTAGTGCTGATCTGAAGTAGAACCGAAGATTATATACTCCCTTTCCTTTTATTTTCAGTATATACGCGCTATACACATCAAATCCACAATGTTCGCAAATTTATAATCAACGCGCTCGTTTGTATCTATCATTTATTTGTTTACATGTAAACATATATTTGCGTAGAACAACATATTAAAAATTATGGACTATGCATATTGCAGCCTGAACGAAAATATTATTACTCATATTATTTTAATATCACTCTGCTGTGGGAAAATATTTTCAAAATTTGCAGTCGGTTTTTAAATCGAGCAATAACATATTGTTTAAATAACAAATAATTTCCGATAAGATAAACGAGAGAAGGGACCGTATAGTAACCAAAAAAGTTGAACACCTCAGTTCAAATTGTGTCCATCACATGCAACATTGTACTGCTAAAAAGCTTGTTTTGATTGTGTGAAATATGAAATTCATCATTCGGGAATGTATATACTGGGGCCAGCGTTGGGTAATACCCGTTTACAATAAAAGGCCAGCCGTAAAGCTAATATATGGGTCTAATGGAAAATAAAATTAAGGTACACAAAAATTTTCTGATCAGTGGTCACAGATACTGTTCAGGGTAGAGTTTTTGACTGGGATGTTTTAAATTAGAGAAACTACAATAATAATAGCAATGCTCTCCACTCAATAAATACAGTTCATTACCGAGAATGTAGTTTTTAGTCTTGTTGTGCTACAGATATGTCACTTTACTCTAATTTAAAATATTTACTAAATTTACAAGTGCAATGTGCAATTTATGTTAGCCAAGCTTACAGCTAAGTGCTTTCAAACAAACCATACTCTGTTATGCCAAGTTGGACCGGTTCAATTCCGGCATACGCCGTAGATCTCTGAATGGTTAAAATAGCTATCGCAAGCTAGGTTTTTAGTCCACAAATGCGTCTGCACGCACTGTTCTCGATTTGGATGCAAAAGATTCAGAATTGGATGCAAGTTTGACGCAATTACTCTCCATACAATATATTTTGTTAACCCGTCGACACCCCTTTTTGTCAATTTTCACCCTATGTTGCTAAAGTTGTTCGCGCCCCTTCGATGCGGTTGTATTTGGATACACCCAGGAGCTAAATCTAGTCCAGGGTAAGTTTTTGTAAACCCCACTTTGACATTTCTCCTGAAATCAACATGCTACCACCCCCAAGTTTCCGTTCCCCTAATTTTTCGATTTCTGTGCGCTTTGGCTCGTATACGGGTGCTGCCCGTCCGATGGTAGCCTGGCAATCAATTGAAATATAGTCGTGTAGGGTGTCATTCGATTCGGGACAAATTGAATGCTTTACCATTAACACTGATCAAGCGAAGCGTTCGAAAGTTACGGTAAAAAAAAGTTAAGGCCAGGGGGAGTTCGAAGTTTGATGTGGTGGGAGGTAGCCGGACCCTTGGAGGAGCGTAGAAGCCTCTAGAGATTACCCCTACCCATATGAGAACTTACATATGTATACAATGTGACGCACTGTTTTGGAATTGGACGCAATAAGCCTACAATTGGACGCTAGAAAAACGCACCTCCAATTTTGAAAAAACACTGGTTGCAAGCATCCACCTGACCTTGCTTTACCAAATCTTGCAGTGTTAATGTGAAATATATGAATGTGCTGAATTTATATATCGTGCTTATGTTTAACAGGAGAATTTGCTGAGTTAATATTTGGGTTTGGTTGCATTGGAACTAGATCAATGTGTACAACGTATATATGTCTGGAACACAAATGGAGCAACAATGTGAAAAATTTTAAGCTAAAACGCGAATTCCGGTTTCGGCGACAATCATGTTCCGGTTGCGGTTCCGGCAAATGGCTAAAACCATGCCGGATCCGGAATTCCTGGTCACTCTCTGCTTGAAGGCTACTGAAAACATGAAAATTCGTAAGGTTCTCTATATAATCAAATCATCGTATTAAATGTATAGAAAAATATATATGCCTTACACACAATACATTACCAATCATTCTAAGACAAATTATGTACATGCTGAAAATCTAGTTTTAGGAACTTACACCCGTGGCAAACCACAAAAAAGGCACGATATTCGCATATTGCTATATAGATATCCAAACTGTTTTATTTAACGTACCGAATACCTATAAATAGACCAGACTAGACACACGGCTCGCACTACACAACAAAAAGCCTAGTGTTCAGCGTATCGAAACTTTACGTATATATAAATCCTAATTGGCAACCTGCTGCAATACGTAATCAAATACAAATGATGACAGATTACATTCCTGGCTTCTCCGTTCGTTGAAAATTTTGCCGGGGGCATGAAACGGGGAAGTCCCCCTGGTCTGGAATTTTCAGAATTTAACAAGTTTCAGCAAAAAAATCACAAAAATTGTTAAGAAATAATCTGGAAGCGGTTCAAAGTCTTTTATGAAGTTAAAAGCAACTTTTCAACCAAATTTTCGCTGAAATTACTCAAATTTTTGGTTTCGCGAAAATGAGATTTTTTGTAAAAATTTTTGCCAATTTGTTTACGTCTTCTTGAGGGTGTTTTTATAAGAGGAAGCCAAAAATTCTGGTAAGCGGCTGTTCCTGGGGTAGCCAAAATTGTGCTAGGAGATCCCAACTGGGGTGGCGGTTTTTTCAAGGGTACACCAAAAATGGCAGATCCCCGCTTTGGAGAAGCCAGGGGTTCTGATGATCGTGCGGCTCGACGACTAAATTCACAAAACCATAAAAAACTATTTGTGATTTTGATCTCTGGGGTTCCGGTAAGGAGTTATGGGAGTCCAAGCACCACTCCCAGTATGGGACGTTAGGGCTCCAAAAACCGAAAAGATCAAGTTACGCTGATATCACATAATTTCATGCGTTCAGTCAAATGGTTTATTTTGGCCTCCAAGCTTCCCGTAAGGAGTTATGGAATGTCAGGATACCCACGCTTAAGGTACTTTTTCTTATATGGCATGCCGCCAGCGGTGCCCGATTAATGTAATTATAAATAAGTGAACAGCAGCGATCGAAAATTTGTCAAACAGCGCCATGATTTTCTGGTCAGGTACCTTGGCAAAGCTAGGCACCTCCAATAATATATACTAGAATATAAGCTTCCTATAGTAACTTGTAGGGAGCTGAGTTGGTTTGGGTGAGCCCGATATGATATTCCAAGACAAAAAAATTATTTTAACCTGTTTGCTTAGTAGGTTAATGCTCATTTTTCGTGCTCTTATTTTAGGGAGCCCATACACGTGTTTCGTGAATATCGACAGTATCGACGTCAATTAACGCAGCTGTCAGATTCTTCATGCGGAACCGTTACTGTTTCGAATATACCCTTCGACGTTTCAACAGTTCTTGCATATTACTGCGCAGTGACAATAACTGACCCGAAGCCGTACAACGTTGTGTTGTTAAAATTTGGGGTCTTCATCTTGTCACGTGTCACGTGTAATCTGAAAGACGCATGGCAATATGTCAAAGGATCCGCACCGTATAACTACCGAGAAGCACTACGCTATGCTATGAATTATCCGCTTCTTATTATTAAATCTAAATCTTTGTCCGAAAATATCATGTTTCATAAACTGTATGACGTCGACAGTGTATGTGAGCGAGGGAAAAATCTTTTGCTTGTAAGCAACATGGCCATGTCGAACTTTACCTCACATTCAAGCCTCGATGGGGAGCTTATGCGCACGATTTCGAGTTTAGTGCCACAGTCAGCTCGACCGTATCTTCGCTTCGTTGTAATGCAAATTGCAAATTTATCTAAAAGGGAATGTGCCAATACCGGTATTAGCAGACCGAAGAGACAAGTAGAAATTGTTCAATATCGTCTTAACAAAATTATAGAAGCTCAGAAAATGATAGATGCGATAGTTGATGATGACATAAAGAGAGAGTGGGGTACTGACGAACTGGTTCGGTGGATTGATGAACAGTTGTCAAATTTCAATGAGCCGGAAAGTGTAAAGCAGCTGTATCGGTTCATTAAAAAAAGGGTGAAATGTCTGTTTCAGAATTTGCTAGGCACACTAATACTGAGGACGACATTCTTATGTTACGCTTGATGTTGTATCAAGTCCTGTGTTACGCTGCCAAACGCGGTGTATCTCTTCCAGATAGCTACTCTAACATAGCAGCTTCCATGGAATTACCAAGCGCGCATGATTCGAAAGTTGTGCAATTTCTTCAGGATAATCAGCCTACATACACGTTGGCGTCCGCTGGCAATGTTCAACGTCTTTATGACTTGACCCAAAAAGTTAAAGAAATCACAGTGGCTTATCAGTTACGGCAAAAGACACACCTGCTTCATTTATTGCAGCATAAAAAATTAGTTCGACCCAACAGAATTCCAGACGTGATGCGTAGGTTTCAAAAAATATTGGCGACACTATAGAACAATACGTAAAAGACCAAAATTGTGGTGTTGATCGTTGGCGACAGACTTCGGCTAGGGTTATCGGTGCTTCATCCGGTAACTTTCCAGCTATTGAAAAGGTCACTTACTCAAATTTAAAACATCATATCGCCGGTGTACTTGGTAACATTTCACGAACGCTTGTCTGCAAGTGTTGCACATATACTGGAAGACAAATAAAAGCGGTCGGTATAATCTTGCTGATGTTGTATGTTTAAAAAGTAGAAAAGGATTTTGTGCCGCCTTGTCAGGCGATATGTACTATAGCCAAAGTTCATATGCTATTAAAGATTACGTGGAAGAGCTAACTAAAGGTACTATTGTTATTCACAGTGACGACGCTTCATCGATAAGAACTGATACACAGAGTACTCATTCGCAACGCCGCGAAATATGTTTACGTGGTGAACCAATTAGGCGACCAGGTACCGATTATGTCAACAATTACAGATCAAATATTCAAGTTTCAAGCTATTACATGCCAGCTCGTCCTGGTTTTCGTGGTGCTGCAGTCGGTGTAGTAAGCGATACTTTCCGATTTAACAAAACAGCAACTCAGCATAAGGCGAATTTAGATCTAGTTTGCAAACTGTTTACTGACGACAACTATAAGATAGTGCTTTTCCGCCGACACGGTGGGCCGGACGAAGCTCCAGATAAGGTTGAAGTTCAATATCATATTGCCGAAGCACACTACAAGAAAGCTCAGTATTTGTCTATTCTTACAGTACGCTACCCTGGTGGATCTTGTTTCAATCGCGTAGAAGCTATGAACGGCGCTATGGCGATGAGGCATGCAAATGTATTGTTTCCATCGACAATTTATGGTAAGAACGTGGAACCGTGTACCGAACAAGGGCGCAAGCTACTGGCTGATAATATGGAGGCCGCAGTCGACGAGTATATTAGGATAGTAGATGGTGCTCCATTCAAGCCGTATAACATAAAATTGATCAAACCATCGACTGAAAATGCAGTTCCTCGCGATGTATTATTAACATTCTTAAAGGGCAGTAAAATACGCAAAATTGAATGCCAAAAACAATATCCTATACTGTGGGCTCAGATGGAGGAAGTTAAACGCATAGCGATTGATCACGAAATGGTCGTTGACATAAATCGCTATTTTTATGGACTACAAGTGTGTCTCAAAACAACGTGCAAGCATCCTGTTTGTCAAGCATCACAGCACGATTCAACTATCAGAGATGAAGTGTGAGATCATAATATATAAAATCTTCAAAGCAACTTACTCCGAATCTGCTCAATCTGGCACTGAGATATAAAACTGGTCATTAATGCAAGGGTAAACTTAAGGTGACCCACCAGCCATCCTATTTTATAATTTTGCAAAATAATTGTTACGGAACGGTTTTTCGTAGATTCAAATCGACTCAAAACTGTTCGCGAGCACAGCGCTCACAATTAACGTCTAAGAGTTTTTTGTTCGCAAAAATTAAAATAAAATCACACAGATTTTTGAGAAAGAAAATTTGCCAATTTGAATTAAACCACTTTTGTTCGCGAACAGTGAACAATCCAAATTGAAATGGTTAGGCATTAGAGAAAATTTTTACAAATTAAAAACGCTGAGATTCGGTTCGAACACTGTCTTATATTTTGGCATTTGGATTTGATTTTGCCAATTTTGGGTTAACGGAAAACCGAATGAAAGTCGGCCCTTTTTCCGTAACAAGGACTTGCAATTCGACATCGCTAAATACAAAATAGGATGGTTCGCGAGGCCATTAAGCTCTCGCCTGACCCTGCCAAAAATAACTTGGTTATTTAATCAGCATAAATCTCAACACGTTCCAATTTTGACTGCAGTCACACCGTCAGACACAATTCTCTCACAAGTTAAAGAACATAATTAGATAATGCGTCAAGATATGTGATATGAAAAAATTCATTGTATTCGGGAACCAAAGAATTGAAGTAAAATGGGCAAAAATGGGAGTGTGACGGGAGTTGTCAACTATTTTCGGTGCACACCCCCTGATACCCGCTATCTTGAGGGCTACTCCTCCGAGCGGACCTCAATCGACCTCTACTTCCCCTGAAAGCTCAGAGCATCAGTATGTATGCTTAACAGTGTACTACAATGGCTGATGAAAATATACACCAAGGATAACAAGAAATCGTTTGGCATAAAAGAGTGTAAATACAAACAAGTCGTTTCGAAAAGAGAATCGCGAACTAGAAATATTGAATAAGTGTTCCACTATCGTTGCTTAAAATGCGGCCCATGAAATCATGGTTGATTGGTAGACGATTGCAATGGAAACCGGTGGGTTTATAACAAATGTCAGAAATCCAGTGTCCGCAGAATTCTGAATTTTTCAAGATTCCTGAAACATTCTGAAATTTCGCAGCTTTTTTCGCAATTAAAAAACCCTTTCACCATGATATCAATCTCTATTTTAAACGTATGGTGAAATCAAAAAGCAACATGTGTCTGACAATATCGTCGAAGCGTTACTTAGCGTCAGATTTTATAAACTATTTACAGCAGTGCTTTACTGTGATTTTTACTTTTTTTCTGACATGGCATTACACTATAACTATATAAAATTGGGCAGTAATTGTGTAACATCGGTCTGATATTGTTTCTATGTTTATAACCAAAAACAAAATTAGAAAAATTGGCCCCAATATAATGCTTATCAACGTAATTAACTTAATTAAATGGCTAATCGGTCCGAAATGACAATTTTCTGCCCAAGGATCGTTATAGCCCTCAGAAACTCTACCATCAAATGCATATTGCTTTCACAAAGCACTAGCGACGTCACAAATTTTTAACTGTAAGGGGCGGTTGTAGGTTTTTCTAGATGCTTAGCTGGGACTACATAATATTGGGTCAACCACCTAACTTCTACCATCCATTTTACATTTCTAGCCAAAAAAACAGGAACAAACCACACAGAAAGCCTGAGACCTTGTAAAAGGAAGGCCAATACTTCGCCCCTTGGAAAGCAAGCTGGACGTCAGCAGCCATTCCCCTAAGAAATAAATATCATCCTCTGTCGAGCCAAATTGTCTGTAGTTGGCTGTTCTCGCTTTAAATTTTACTTTATTATTTTCTTGGGCTATAACAAGACCCAGTGCTAAATAATCACATGTCATGAACCCAGGTATGATAATCCAAAAAGTGTTCTCGTGGAATATGTAGAACCTTTGACGAGAAATGGCATACATAGTGTCTGTAGCTGTGTTCTATACAAGCAAAAACTAATTTTGCTGACTTTGGTTTAGAACTTCATGTGATTGAAGCTGCTCCAGCACAACTAGTTGTGTACTAGTATAATATAAGAGCGTTTGAAAAATACATATTAACCTTGTATTTTTTGCCCTAATTTAGTCTTTGCATTGTGGCAAGTAACAACTTCAAAGGTTTAGCACGTCTCACAAATAGAAACATCTTGTGATATAAATCTAATGAATTGTCTATTGTGTTAATGTTTCATTGCTCGTAAACTGTGAATTTAGTTTCCACAATAAACCTGGGCGTTTAGCTGAGTACTTTGATACAAGGCACTTTGCCCTTTGTTTTGCGGCACAACGGCTTTGGTGCCTTATTTAGCTTAACTACAATGTCAACATGTAAATGCCAAATTGGCTTCTTGTTTAATTGAAACCTTTCGTCATAACCGTCAAATACAAAGTCACAATGCGCTACCATATGTACTAGTTTAATACGTGGAAACTCGTGCCTATATATATAGCAACTGACAAAATATTGCATTTTTACTATCGCTATTTCAGGAACAACTATTTGTGGTTTCCTGATGGTCCATCGGTGTTCAAAATTTTTTATCCAGTGCCAGATCCTAACACATTATGGGGGCAATACTGCAAAAAATGTGACGGACCTTGCCGTCGGCATTTTCTTAAAGGTTCGTAATTTATACATTATTTTCGATAATATCGGCATGCCTTGTCTTCGAAATGTTATTTGTTTTTCTCAGTCCAGACCGCTTCATATACGTAATACACATGTCAAGCAAACGGGACCTCAGTACCTAAAGTTGGCACGTCCAAACATCTATCAAAATAGAATTACATTTTGACTGGACTTTGCATTTAAACGGGGTCAGCAGAGTTTCTTGAAGTGGTGCTCAACTGTGCAATTAATTTTTCTGATTGGTTTTGGCATGGACATATTGATGGTCTGTATTTTTATGCGACTTTTCAATAAATTGATGGCTTCCGAAAATAATAGAGGAAGCCACCCAAATACTTTGGAATTTCTGCGGTCCCCTAGTGCATGCCCTCAGTTGTGATGGGCAGGGATATGGATTACCATACCCGTGTAAAATTGTGGGATATATCAGATAATGCTGATATCCGAATATGGAAAACTAATATCTTAAAATTCAAATATTTATTTGACCTTCAAAGACTGTATATAAAGTCCTAACCACTGACTGCTCCTACACTATTTTACGATACATTACAGAGTAGAGATACATAATAAACATTTTTTCTTTTAATAAGATGCATTTGCACCAATATTGTTTGCGGTGTAGGGTTACACTACGATTAAGTCTATTTTAGTGAACAGTTTTAAATTATTAGAGGTGGATATTTCAATTTATAGTTAACCTTAATTCATTCAGAATATAGGGAATTTAGATGAGATGCCGGAGAGCCGTCAGAGCATACGGAAGCCAGGGATGCCTGATTGTAAAAAGCTACCAAATTGCGGTTAAAGTCCAAACGGTCGGGGCTAAATACCTAATTTCTGACAAAAAGTGCAACTTTGTGGCAGCTGTAGTTTGTTATTCATATTTATAAATCTCCAGGACAACATACAACTTCACAGGATATCATTTTTAAATCTACCTATACCCTGAATTTTTTGTCAAGACTATGATATTTTTATCAATATATAATAACAAAGCAACCAACAAACTGAACATGATCAATTCTTGTTTGTTGATAAAATGTTTATTGAAAACTTTACTCCTGTAAACCTTTTCTGGTTCGATTTAAGGCCTGTTTAAGCAATTTCAGCGTCGAAATCACGTGAAAGACACGTAACGGGCCGGAACGGGCCTGTTACATTTATTCGGGATTCTATTTAACCAAACCATCGTATTCAGCCTACCAAAACCCTAAATATATATTAGGTGTAAATGATTCTTGATGTCGTGGTAGCGCTACTAACTGCGCTAATGAAACCAGACTATATTCTTGAAATCGAGTTTGTTAACGATAGGCTAGTTAGAACCACAGCAAAAAGTGGTGTTAGCATTGTTTGCACATTTGGTGAAGGACCTTAAAAACTAGCTCGTCATTTTGACCTGGTAGATGGGTTCAGGGCTCTTAGTGTTCAACTAAAAGGCACAAAATTGAAACATTTTGTCGAGATCAATCCACTTAAATATGAGTTGTAGGTTACACCTACAGGCGAAGAAAGTTTCAACGTTTCTTGAATAGTGCCGTCAGTGGAAACTGCCCGATTAGCCAGCTCCGTTTCAACAAGTATCAGAAGTTAAATTCGGGAATAAAGCTAGTCTAAAAATTAATAAAAATTATATATTAAAATAAAAATTAATCTGTGAGTATCAAAATATCGTGAGTCCGAGAAATGCGAATTTCGACAAATTATTTGGTTAAAAAGTAAAGCATCACGATCACGAATGCGCCCTATAATTGCGGGGCCAGCTGAATTTGGTTAATTTTCCGAAAAATTATGCATGAGTCCACTTTACATGCGTACATCTGGGTCGTTCGTTTGTCAAGTCTGTTCATTTGTAAAAGCAATGAGCGCGAACAAATCACGATTTTCCCTTATGTTATCGTACACGATTTGTGATTCAGGAACGCGTAAGCTTTGTTCGCCTTCACTATTTTGCAATTCAGCACCGCAATTTACTGACCGTGTCCCTTTGCAAAACGCGATTATCAATCGCGTTTTTCAAGTATGCTTAATACACAAACAGACAACGAACGTAGCTGTCTGATTCAGAACGTCGCTTAATGGACATGGACAATCTGTGAAATCGAGAAATATGCGCGCGAACGGAAATTCCATTCGTAAATCGCAAAACTACAATATAGCAATGGGACAAATGCGAACGCGAATTTTTCACGAATAAAGATCACAAAAATGACAAAAGAACAACCCTGGTGTACTCACCTTAAGTGGACTCACGTATTACGGAACGCTGAAATTACAGTTAGATTGGTAGATGGCTGATGTATTTTTATCATTTTCCACTTATCATCGAGTTTGATATGTCTTTTCGGTTTTATATATACTTTGACCTGATACTTCAACGCATTAAACATTACATTTGTAGCTAAAAGCCCGAAGCTACCTGATTGTTCCGCGATATTGCTTTATAATTTTGAAATTACTGCCATACTTATTGCATGTGATAACTTTGGCGTTTCACCAATTGGATATATTGCTTTTAGCCTTTCTTTACTCTTAAAGACAATAGTTTACTTATGCTGGCTATATCATGCATTTGTACAATTTTGAACTGTTTAATGATACTTAACAAAGTAACATTTCCATTATGAAAAAGCTTTAAAAGGTATACATTGTGTGACTTCAGCAGAGGACGCAGTAATGGCTGCAATGCAAGATGAATCGTGTCAGATGGAAACTCTGCCGTCTGTAATTATCAAAACACGAACTGAACATCTTATTATGCAAAATCTTAATCCTTTGGAATACGCTCGAGAAATTGCTGAAGATTGTTTATTGTTCGAAGATCAAGCCCGTCTCCTTATCCAGCATCATGTTGACATCCTACGGAGGCGAGGTATGTTTTTGTAATACTTATAAAAAGCTGCTATAAAAATCTGAATGAGCAATTTCAATGTATAATTTTCAATATTGAAAATCATTTATATATACATAATCGAGGTTTATCCGTTAGTCTCATAGAACGCGTTTGTTCCCAGGACAAATGACATGTCAGGTTTTAAAGAGATCTGTACGGCATACGCCCAGTATTAACCATCAAATTTACTAAACTTGTATGCACGATGCAGCTACATAATTAAGTTAAAAGCTGGATTTTATACACTAAAGACTTTGCTATAATCTACCTGTCAAATTGAAATGTAGCAAAGAAGTCAACAATTTTGTGCAGAACTAATATACCGTAACAGAATGCAACTTTTCACTGTTGGATTTACCCAGTAGGTAATTACATCCATTAATTATGTGTACGGTGTGTTTCGGAGTTTGCGATTTTTGATCGCTATGCTCGCTTGATATCTACAATTTTTTGTATATTTACTGGCCTTTAGAATGTCAATGGTGTGAGACTAATAACTTTTAATAAAAACTTCCATATCAGGAAAAACATTAAAATTATTTTTCGTTACTAAATAAATTTACTTTCGCACAAGCTAGATCATGCTGTTACTAGGTTACCAAACAAATGCAAAGTATTGTTACATCAACGACCATAACTCAGGAACGAATAGGCGGATATCCGTAATTCTTTGACCAGTGGATGTAAGTAACCAACTGCGATCAATACCGAAAGCATTTATTTATATATATGTTTACCTCTTCGAGAGCACGCGTTAAAAATCTTTCAATGTTAGGCTGAAATCAAGATTAATTTTGTTGCTTTCGCCTGCAGAATGGGAACTGCTATTGTAATGTAACAATAACTTGCGCAGTACAAGCGATATTAAATACTGTACTGTCAAGAATAATAGCTAGCCAGTAAACCATTTGGCAAATAGTTAAAAAAGAAGCCTACAACCAATTTTGTACCAAAATCGTACCGCCACTGATGATGTCATGAAATCCTGCGACTTACTCACGATATATATATATTTATATTTTGACAGTTTGTGTACCTTAATGTTAGGATGACTACTTATCATTAACACATTCCCAATGTTGTTGAAATTGCGGAATAAAAAGCATAGACTAGAGTATTACTTTTAACCAAAATTCTTCCATATTTTATCGTTATCAAATAAGGGTTCAGTATATTTGGTTCTGTTTGGCTCAGTATTTCACTGCGCATCAATCGCATCAGCGACAGGCGGAAACATGTCTACTTTCCGATTTCGTATTAGGTTACGAAATAAAGGTGCAACACATTTTCCGGGGCAGATTACATTAAAAGTTGCAGTATTTTTATAATGAACGGCTTTAGTTGATTTTTGATGAAACTGTATATTAATGACAATAAATTAAATTAGTTTAGTCGTTATGCGTTGCAAAGAATCCAAGCATTTCGAATGCCTTGTACTGACTAGCCAATAAATAACATGAGCTGTAAACCTAACAGTCCCAGCGAAGCATCTAGTAATGCGCACGGTTAAACCTAAACAACTACATAACTTATGTACTTACTAAACGAATTGCAGTCAGTTGTAAATATACACGTGGTGGATAATAATGCCATGTATCCAATGTAGCCAGTAGGGGCTGGACAGAAAACCCGCCTGCAGCCATCGCAAATTCATCAATCGCGGTCACTAAATCGCTAAATACCAATGGCAAAAATGCGAACGTGCATTTTTGCAAGATTCAGCTTGTGATTTTAACAAAAGTGCAACCATGGCTTACCTACACAGAGTGGAGTGATGTACGATTACGTAAAATTTGACTTTTATGGGATATATAAACTAGATGCTGCGCTAAGACCGTAGTTGCTACAATTAATTCAATTTTACTTAGTAAAAATTACTTATTTTATGCGAATGTCATCGAAACTGTCCGTCAATGTTCGTGAGGCCAATCATGTCATCCTACATAATGTGTATACCTAACTTAAAAAATATGATAATGCCATGTGAAAGTATGAGCCAAATCTTTTTTGTTAATATAAAGTTTAGTTGTGTAATAAAAACGTGGGGTTCTAGACTATACCCCTCCAACCCCAAAAATTATTATTAATGAAGAAACTCAGTTGGTATCACTGGACCCACTTCGTCAAAACCGTTAAAAATCAAAATTTGAGCCATATTTATAACAAAATTTTCTTCGATTTGTACAGTTCCGTTCAGAAATAAAAGCCAATTTGTCGAGAATTGTTCGCGAATAATTTGCGAAAAAATTAAAAGCTGTTCTGTTGCGTACATAGTGTTATTCGCGAATAATTCGCGAATTTTAGGCGAACTATTTGCGAAAAATTTGCTTTTATTTCTGAGCGTGACTGTATGTACCGTTCAATGAGCTTAGTCAAATTTTTGAAAATGTCCTAAATCGAAACTGTAGCCCAATGAGCATAGTATTCAACTAGTAACTGTGTATGAAGTATATTACATATTAATCACATTGAAGACCCAAAACGAGAAATCAACTTTTTCATGTACAATTAACACTGAAAATTTAGCACTTTAAGAAAATATATATTTGGTAAACCAAACCTAATTTTGAAGATGTTCGCCGCACCACTCGATGCGTGCCGGAAAATTTTCACCTGTCGGCAATTTGGCGGACAGCCGGTCGTTTTATCGGCTCGCAGGCTGACCACTAGCAGGAAGGCAACAATACAAATGGTGGTCAGCACTAGTCGGCGGTCGGCAACTCTAAATGTTATTTGTATGTAAACGCTAGTTTCAAATTCCAATTCGCAACTAACCAGACTCACGCACATCATATTATACATAATGTAACCTAGATAAAAAGGCTGAGCGGCGCTTAAAAATCCCATTGTATTTATTTTTCGATACAAATTGGTTTTGATAATGCAGATTTGTACAAATTCGTTTTATTTACCAACACAAAGTTTAAAGCAGACGAGCAAATATCATAAGTGGTCAGTATATTTGGGTTGGAACAAGCTAATTTCCTGCACTATATAAGGTTGCATCATTGATTTGTTAATTTAATTCTTGAACGCCCATGGTCCACAAAACACCAGCACACATTGCGAACTCTTGCGTTAATACACAAATTAATTCAGGCCTCACAGAGGTAAACTATTGCTTTTGGAAAGAAGTGTGGACACGCATATACTGGAATAATTTGGGCTACCACGAATGTACATCTAACATTCTCATTTGCAAATAACATCTCATACTGTGTTTTATTCAAATGAGTTTATTGAAACGAAGCGATCGAATTGTGAATTTATATTTTTCGTCTGTCGCTGTCATTTATAACTTTTGTTCGGGTGTAGGGATTTCGACGAATTTTTTGTTCCATTGCAAAAGTAGCAACGATGTGCCCTTTAGGTGAACACGAACACTGGCGACATTATCTTCCCGAAGAAAGACGGAAAAATGCTTTTAGATTTTGAGATGATGGTATGATACCAATGTTTCGCAGCTGATATCGCCTAACACAGGCTTCGAATCGAAAAATGAGAATCAGATCATCGAGGTATAGAACTTTGCTTACAAAGACTTTTTATGGGACCACTATCTTGGGGGGGGGCTGTCGGCCCTAATTTCTGTTAGGTTATCAGGCATGCTTTTTACGATGTTTTTGCTATCAATAACGCAAATTGACTATATTATACCTTTTCGTGGGATTTCAAACGTTTTACTGTGGGCGATCCGCATTTCCAAAATATAGTGTGTTTTCATTTGTCTATCGTGTTTTGCGCGTAGAATATCAACAATCGTCTTTATTTCCGAATTCTAAATATAATGATTTAGTCATCTGCAATTGTCTACATAGGATGGTGAATACAATGGTTCGGTTATCTAGAGACCAGCATGAATGCAGTAATGGCCACAAATGAGTGTAGGTTTTCAAACTGAGATCGAACAGAAATCGAACCAAATTTATTCCCGAACACTTTTCGAATTAAATTCGAACAACTCCCGAACACTTTTCGAACAAACTTCGAACAACTCCCGAGCAAATTTAAAAAGCTGCTCCAAAATTTCGAAAAAGTCTCGAACAAAATTCGAACACATTTCGAACAAAATTTTGAATTTATAGAACGAACATCGACCAGATATCGAGCGAACATAGAACGTATAGCATTCATTTCTGGCGAGTACTGTATTTAATGCGTTGTCAGTTGGCTTCATTGGGTTTAGGGTTGACGAGCTTTAAGCGTTTTGAATGAGTTCTAGGCTTAAGAGGTTTTAGGGTGGTATATACATCAAACGCAGTGAGGTTTTAGGGTGGTATATACATCAAACACAGCCTGTTACAAGTGCTTAAACAAAATACCTAATTTAAAAATAAAATCAGCATTGCTATTTTTTTCAACTTAGCTTGCGAGATACTAATTGTTTCAGCTCAGAGGTACGATAAAACATTGCAATCGCTGGTCAAAGCGAATCAAGCGCGAAAAGCGACAGCAAATAAACGTCACAGCGTTAATCGGCCAACCACCTTTGCCAGTTATGCTGGGATATCAGAACATACTAACGAAGATAGCGATAGTGAGCATGACTCAGACGAATTTTAAACACTGAACTGTTTACTTTAACCTCTAAGTGGAACAATTGTAGCACAATGTCACTGTTTTGAAGCTTAGAGTGGCTGCATAGTCAGTTCTGTAGTTTTTGAGAATTAATCAAGCTAAACTTTTGTATCGTCGCAAAACCATGGTAGTGAATCATAGCGTGAGCAAAGCTTTACTGGTGGCACAAACGTCAATATTTTGATTCCTTAGGCCTTAGCTGTTTTGGTATGAACACAAAGTTTACAAATTTTATAACTATTTGTCTCAAAATACAACCGTGCCATCAAGGTAGCTACTAACTTAAGTCAAGTTACACTGGCAGTCCTAAACCGGGAGCCAATAGATTCTAGCCAAAACTGAAATGTTCCGCTTTTTTTCTCTATTGAATTGAGCAGTATGCCTCGTAGCCGTTTACTACGATTATTTTGTCCATATTTTTGTTGTAATACATATACTGTTATGAATAAACAAACATTAATTCGGTTGTGCTAATTGGAGCGTTATAGGATGTACGTGTCGATGTACATAATTTACAAACAATGTCGCGTTACTGGGTGAGTCAGACGTCATCATGCTGAACTTCATCTAATTGTAATACTGTGTCGATATCATTGTGAAATGTATCCTTCTTTTAGAATTTTGCTACGCTAAATTCATAAAAAACTGCCGGTCGAAATGCTTTTATTATCAATGTTGCTCGAAAATTATTAAATGGTTCATCCCATTCTTAATTTTGTTTTAGTACTGTAGGTTCGTTCCGTAATAATTTTTATGGCTGTCGCAGAAGGACAATATGTAAACGGCTGATTTAAATGTCATCCCGTGTGCTGCTAGCCGTGAGTGCCAAAACCTTTTATATTAATTACTAAAAGTAATGGTTGCATGTATAGTATTAAACATTATCCTAACATTTCAACACATTAATAGGTAGCTTCCCTCTAATCCATAAAATATTAAATTTCGAAGTTTGTTTGTCGTTACCTACCCTTTCATACAGCTTTTAACTTATTATCGATATTCAACTCTTGAAGAAGACATTGGCGTTTCGTGAAATCGAAATTTGAACCTATAGGACGAGCTGGAGGAGGCCAACATGCACCAGAGGTATGAGCAGGGGAACCTGGGCTAATTCGAAATACCTTGGAATTTGCGAAAAAATGCGCTAAAATTTAGCTGCGTTTGGAAGGGCAAGGGGACGTAAAACCCATGAACTGGGGAGTCCAATATTGTAGCTGGGGGCCCATTCAAGATGAACCTGGGCCAATTCGAAATATCTTGGAATTTGCGAAAAAATGCGCTAAAATTTAGATGCGTCTGGAAGGGCCAGGGGACGTAAAACCCATGAACTGGAGAGTCCAATATTGTACCTGGGGGCCCATGCAAGATGAACCTGGGCCAATTCGAAATATATTGGAATTTGCAAAAAAATGCGCTAAAATTTAGCTGCGTATGGAAGGGCAGCGGGACGTAAAACCCATGAACTGTGGAGGCCAATATGTTACCTGGGGGCCCATGCCAGATGAACCTGGGCCAATTCGAAATATCTTGGAGCTTGCAAAAATTTGCTAAATTTTGCGCCTGGCAGTACTCGGGGAGCTAGAAGGCATATAAAATCTGGGGCATGTCAACATTCACATAGGGGCATGCGAAGGGGGACCCGGGCCAATTCGAAATACCTTGAATTTTGAGAACAATTCGCTAGATTTTTTAGTTGCGCCGCCAAGATCTGGGAACCTACAGGCAAGAATAGGCTACGCCAACTTTCTACCTGGTCATGTTCCTAGATGAATGTTGGCCTGTACCAGTTTATGGCTTCTGGCCCCCCTGGTACATCCAGGCGCATCCATTTAGCTATAATTTTTCGTAACTCCAAGGTGTTTCGAATTGGCCCAGGTCCCCCTGCGCATGCCGCCAGGTGCATGTAGCCAAAACCAGTCCGTGCCCTGTATGTTTCCAGGTACTTCTCAGCGCAACTAAAGTCATTTTCCACAATCTTCAAGGTTTTCCGAATTGGCCCAGGTTCCCCACACGTGCCCTCAGGTAGAATGCGGGCCTTCCAGTCCATGCGCTTTACAGCCCGGGTACTTCGTGGTACAATTTAACGCATTTTGCGCACACTCCGTGGTATTTCAAATTGGCCCAGGTTCTGCTCTGCGAGCCCTAAGGTATTAATGCTGGCATCCCCAGTTCTTGCCCTCTACGTCCCCTGGTACTACCAGGGGCAACTAAAATTTAGCGCATTTTTCGCAAATTCCAAGGTATTTCGAATTGGTCCAGGTTCCCTCTGCGCGACTCTTAGAAATATTCGGTATCATTTTAGTTGCGCTGAGAAGTACCTGAGAACCTATAGGGCAAGAATCGGGTAAGCCTACCTGGGGAACGCAAAGGTGGAACCTAGTCCAATTTGAAACACCTTGGTACGAAACAAGCACCAAATTTCGAATGCGCTCGGAAGTACCTAGGGGCTAGAAGGCATAAACTGTAATAGGCCAGCATACAGCCATTAGTGCAAACACCGGGGAGGGGGTAGAAGGCAAGAACTGGGTAGGCCAACAATCACCTGGGGCTCACGCAGGCGGAACCAGCGCCAATTCGAAATACATTGAAGTCTGCTAAAGCTAAAATTTTACTTGCGCCGGGGACCTTCAGGACATTAACTTGGATAGGCGAATATCTACCTATCACCCTAAACCGGAGATTTATCAGAAACTCTCGACCGACAAAATGAAGCGCCTATAGCAAAATAAGTTTTATTTATTGATGATGTTTGTGAAAATATTCCAGGAACACGAAATGCGTGGCGATTCTAGAACGACGGGTCATGCCTGAAGGCGGACGGATGATGAATTCACGGGGCTTATAAGCCACATTCAACTATGAAGTTTATGATTGCCTAGAAATTCGTTCCTACCTAACCGAACCTTGAGGAACATAAACACCCTTTCTCACTTCTAAACTTCCCACACCCATAGCCTACAAATTTTTCTTTTTTTTTGCAATTTTCCACCCCATTTTTCCAATTTTCATTTCAATTTCTTGCGCCATTTTTCAACTAATTTTTTCCAATTTCCCCAATTTTACGGGGAGGGAAGGCGATGTACTGGCCGACGAGGAAAAAGAAGTTCAGAGTTAAGTACCTCGCCTCGAAGGAGGGGTGTCAGCCAGTCGGAGGGGGAGGGATGTAGTAGTCAGGGGTATAAATTTTCCAAATTGTTGGGAAGTCACCGGTCCTAGACGGGAGAGGGTGCGTGGTTATGGGGGAGGGGAAGTTCGGGGCCTCGGGGGTTGCCTTTGGGTTCAGGGGAGGGGGTATGCTTGGCTTCGGGTACGGGGGCACTAATGCAGAGCATCGGAGGGGGCGTGGAGCGAGGCTCCAAGGATGGGGGTTGTGGTATGGCCCCAACTGTCTAGGACTGCACGGGATAGATTCAAGTGCCACTTCCGAATTTATCTTGCATTCTACATTTTAGAGTAAGAATAAAATGTTTTCAACGATAAAAATTTTTATTCAGTAGTTTATAGTATGGAAGTCACCATACGGTGTCTGCCACACTGTCACTATACTATACAGTGTCTGACACACTGTCACTGCAGAACAATAGGATTCCCGCGGCACTCTACTGCCAAAATGCAGTAGCTAAGGGTGTGCGTGACACCCTCATATTTTGTATATATATGGTATGGGTGTCGCTGTCACTGTCTTTACGGTATAGCCTACACTACAGGGGGACAAAAGTTCCAACTGGTGGGGACATTATAACGTGAATCCCGCATAATATGCAAATGCAAAGCTATTCATCAGAATTAATTATAAAAGCACCCAGATCAAAAGTGTTTAGTGCCTTGACTATAGAAGAAGGTTTAAGATCGTGGTGGACTAACACAAGTAAAGTAGATTCTATAGTAGGCAAAGAGTCACGTTTTGAATTTTTATTTGATGATGGAATAACGTATAATGTAATGCTTAATGAAGTAGTTAACCAAAATGAAAAACTTGTGTGGAAGTGCATAGAACAATATCATCCGACAAAACCAGATGGTAAAAAATTCAAAAATCCAAATGAATGGGTTGATTCTAGAATAATTTTTACTTTAAGTGAAGAATCAGGTAATACAAAATTAAACTTTACTTATGAAGGACTTACCCCAAAACTGGAATGTTATGATATTTGTAATGATGGTTGGAACCATTTTTGACATGATAGCTTAAAACCATATCTAGAAGAGGGGTTGGGTAACCCTTATGAGTATAATAGAAAAAGTTAAATGAACAGACTCTAAGGCAAGTTCAAATCGGTAATACAAACCTGAGCTTTGCGCCCTTTGCCCTTGCTCATTGCTTCAACCGTACCACCATGTGCTTCAATTGCTGCCTTGCATAGGGCAAGACCAACGCCTCTACCTCCTGCGTGTGTTCTTGTCCAAGAACTTATCTTGACAAAGTTATAAATACATATAATATTTACTATACATACCTAATTTAGTAATAATGTAAATATTATATATACATGTATTTATAGTGTATATTTGTAATAATATGTATAAGTAAATAATTGGTTTATAATATTATGATAAGTAAAACTCTCTCAATAGGTGCTCGAGGACAAATAACGCTTCCCAAGAAATTACGTGACTTGTTTAAAACTAATACAATTGTAGTTGAATTAGTTGATAACCAACATGCTGTTATTTCTCCTGTGCCAGATGTCGGGGGAGCAATTTCTGAATTTAGAAAAGAAACCGATCTATCTTTTGATGAAATACGTAATAACGCATGGATTAATTCCAGAAATACAGAAAAAGATTCATGATGAAAAAATATGTAGTAGATACAAATTTTATACTTCGTTATTTACTGACAGATAACAAAGAACAATATAAAAAGTCAAAAACAATATTCGATAAAGCACGTGATGGCATAGTCCAAATTAAGCTTGAACAATCTGTATTTGTTGAAGTTATTTTTTTCCTGTCTTCATTTTACAAAACTCCTAAAGATAAAATTATTGAAATTATGCATTCCTTTTTATCTTATAAAGGTATTGAAGCTGAAAAAGAGTTATTTCATAATGCTTTAGAAATTTATCAAAAATATAGTATTCATATTGTAGATTCTATTATCGCAGCTAAAACTACTATACAGGGACATTACCGTATACTTACATTTGACAAAAAGTTGGAAAATATATTCCAGAAATAAATGGCATGTTCTCATTGACCATTACAGTTACTACACATTATAATCAATCACTTAATTCCTTATTGCATTTCTAATGTGCAAGCCTAATTTTAAAGACTGTTTCTACAAAGGCAGCACAAACCTGAACTTTGTGCCTTTGCCCTTGGCTTACTGCTTCAATCATTATAGTGCATTAGTTACCTCAATCAGGTATCAAGCCATTTCTTATTTGCTGCTATAAAATATGGATTCTTAAAATTTTCTTTGGCATACAACATTAAATCATTTGTTAAAACATGAATATCGCCACCAACAGCTCTGATCAATGCATGTCCAGCTGCTATATCCCATTCCATTGTAGAGCCAAATTTAGGAAAAACATCTCCAGCTCCTTCTGCGATCAAACATAATTTGAGTGAACTTGGAACAACAATAACTTCAGAAAAATTATTCTCTTTCAAATAGTTTGTTGTTACCAAATTAAAATTATTAGAACTAACTACGGCTACAAAACCTTCCTGCTTATGAATATTTTTATCCATAGCAACTCCATTCTTTTCAATACAGAATTTTTGATTCTCATCAGTAAAATACAGAATGCCCCTAGCTGGCTGATAAACAAAACCATAAGCAGCCAGTTGCTTATCAATCAAAGCAATGTTAACCGTAAAACTATCTTTATTTTTAATAAAAATTTTAGTACCGTCAATAGGATCAATCAGCCAGAACTGTTTGTTCTTATCGATTGCAACAATTGGTCTTTCTTCACAAATTATAGGGATTTTAGGCGTAAGTTTGGATAACTCGTTGAAAATAAAAAGGCTGATTTCTTTATCAGCATTGGTAACGAGAGAATTATCGTTTTTCCACTCAACTTCAATTCCCTGCTTTCTAGTATTAAGAGCAATATGACCTGCTTTTACCATAATTTTATTTATTGCTAAAACCAGGTTTCTATCTATCATTAAAGTTTCTATAAATTATCTAACTCATTTTTTGCAGCATAAGTATTCATTAATAAATATGCCACCGTCATAGGACCAACACCACCAGGCACTGGTGTAATATATTTTACCCTATTCTTTACATCCTGAAAATCAACATCACCAACCAGCCCACATTTATTTTGAGACATCACTCTACTAATACCTACATCGATAACGATAGCATTTGAAATAAAATATTCTTTTGTTAGAAATTTAGGATTCCCCATAGCAGAAATAACAATTTCAGCTTTTGAGGTAATAGCCGCAAGATTTTTGGTCCTGGAATGGCAAATAGTAACACTGCAATGCTCTTTTAATAACAGAGCAGCAAGCGGCCTTCCAACAATACTAGATCGGCCAATTATCACAGCATTTTTACCAACTAAATCTTCTGTGCAATGTTTTATTAATTGCAAACATCCAAGAGCAGTACACGGCACAAAACCATGTTTATATGGACTATACAATAACCCAAGATTAATTGGATGAAATCCATCTACACCTTTCCTGAAATCCACTGCCATGATCACCTTAAGTTTGTCAATATGAGGCGGTAATGGCATTTGTATAATAATTCCTGAAACCTGGGCATCTGCATTTAGTTTTTTAGTCTCCCGAAGAAGTAAATTTTCCGGAACGTTGCTATCAAAGTGTTTTAATTCAGTTAATATACCAACTTTATTGGCAGCTTTTATCTTATTTTGAACATAAATACCACTTACTGGATCATCTCCCACTAGAACAATAGCTAACTTTGCCGGCGTGTTCAGTAATTTATTATTCTCATCTATTTTGTTCTTTACATCAGCCAATATCTGCTTGCTAATTTTTTTACCATCAATAATAATAGCTTCTTTAATCACTGTTTGAAACTCTATACTTTTTATTTATAGTACCGGTTTAAACCGTATCACCAACAATTCGTGAAATATCTGCACCACAATTAGCCAGCTTTTTCTCTAGTGATTGATATCCTCTATCCAAGTGATAAATTCTTCTAACTTTAGTTTTACCCTTCGCACATAGTCCTGCAATTACTAAACACACTGAAGCACGCAAATCCCTTGCCATTACCTCAGCTCCCATTAAAGTATCAACCCCTTGTACCAGGGCGCTATTACCATGTATGGTGATATTAGCTCCCATCCTACATAATTCCTGAACGTGCATAAAACGATTTTCAAAAATATTTTCTGAAATCACGGACGAACCGGCAGCCAATGACATCAAACACATAAACTGAGCCTGCAAATCTGTTGAACAACCAGGATATGGTTGAGTTGAAATATTTATAGCATTTATTGATCATTTATGTTTAACATAAATACAATTTTCTCCCGATTGAACATCAATCCCGGCCTCTTTCATTCTTGATGCTAAATTTTCAACTATATCATAATTAATACCAACAAGCTTTACATCACCTCTAGTCGCTGCTGCTGCAATCATATAGGTAGCAGCTTCAATACGATCTGGCAAAACTCTGTATTGAGTACCAAAAAGCTGCCTTTTTCCTAAAATCTTTAGCTCACTGGTATTAATGCCGGTGATCTCCGCACCCATTTGATTTAAACAATGGCATAAATCGACAATTTCCGGTTCTTTTGCACAATTTGACAAATGCGTTTCACCATCAACTAAAACTGCAGCTAAAATAGCATTAATTGTAGCACCAACTGAGGGTTTGGCAAAAGTAAAATGGCAGCCCTGGAGACACCCTTTGACATGTGCATGAATATAACCTTCCTCAATTTTAATAATTGCCCCCATAGCTTCCATTACCGCGATATGGAGATCAACCTACCTTGTTCCGATTGCACATCCTCCAGGCAAAGAAACTTTTTCTTCACCAAACCTGGCTAGTAGCGGTCCAAGTACCCAGATCGATGCACGCATTTTACGCACGATTTCATACGGAGCAGAAACACTGGTAACAGATTTTAATAATAATCCCAGCGTTAAGCTTTCATCATCTTGTTCTTCTGACCCTATTTGTACGCCATGATTTATCAACAATTTTTTCATGGTATCAATATCAGACAATTTTGGAACATTAGTAAGTACTAGCGTTTGATCTGTCAATAAAGAAGCTGCCATAAGGGGTAAAGAAGCATTCTTTGAACCACTTATAATTATCTCACCGACCAGAGGGTTACCACCCTGAATTAAAATACTATCCATATATCCGTGTTATAGTTACCACAGAATTGCCTAACGATTTAAAATGATACAAGTTCCTATTTATAAAAAAATAAGGCCTTAATAAAAACATAAGCAACTATTTCTTACCTTCTTCTCCAAGCGCAGCGCCCAGTATATCTCCAAGACTGGCTCCGCTATCGGTAGAACCATATTCCTTAATTGCCTTATCACGTTCATCAATCTCAAGAGCTTTAACAGAAAGGGTTAATCTACGACCTGCTTTATCTACAGAAATCACTTTCGCATCAAGTCTATCCCCAACTGCAAATTTATCAGTTTTTTGCTCTGACCTCTCTGAAGAAAGATCGATTTTTTAATAAAGCCGGTCACTTTGTCATCAATATTCACCTCTACTCCTCCATGACTTGTACTTGCAACAACACATGTAACAACCATGATTTTCCTAAACTTTTCAATCAAACCTTCATGAGGATCCGTACCAAGTTGTTTAATACCCAAAGCTACTCTATCTTTATCTACATCAATATTAAGTACCTTGCATTCAACTTCGTCACCTTTGTTATAGTTCTTAAGAAGCTCAGCTCCATTGTTCTCCCAACTTAAATCTGACTCATGAATCATGCCGTCTGTATTAGTATCTGTTGCAACAAACATACCAAAATCCGTAATATTCCTGATTGGTGCCTTAATAATGCTACCGACCGGATGCTCTTCTGCAAACTTGACAAGTGGATTATCGTGGCATTTTTTGATACTTAGAGAAATTCTGTGTCTCTCAGTATCCACATCAAGAATTACAAGCTCCACCTCTTGACCAATAGTTAGAAGCTTTTTCGGATTCTGGTTAGTTTTACCCCAGCTAATTTCTGAAGAATGTACAAATCCTGCAATACAATCTTTAAGCTCAATAAACACACCATAATCAGCAATGTTTGTAACGTTGCCCCTCATAATTTTGCCCACTGGAAATTCTTCTGTGATATTATCCCAGGGATTAGCATCCAATTGCTTCATACCTAGGGAAATTCTTCCAGTTTCTTCGTTGAATTTAATTACTACAACTTTTATATCTTGACCAAAAGTTAGTACTTCTGACGGGTGATTAATTTTTCTCCAGGAAATATCGGTTACGTGTAATAAACCATCTACACTTCCCGAATCAACAAAAGCACCATAATCGGTAATATTTTTAACGACTCCTTCAAGAATATCTCCCTCTTTGATTTTAGCTAACATCTCTTCCCTTGCTTCAGAACGTGATTCTTCAAGTATTGCTTTTCTTGAGACAACAATATTTCCAAGCTTCATATCCATTTTCAGGATCTGGAAAGGTTGTGGTATATCCATTATTGTTGATGGATCTTTAATTGGCCTTACATCAGCCTGGCTTTTAGGCAGGAATGCAACCACGCCGTCTAAATCAACAGTAAAGCCACCTTTGACTCTGCCAAAAATAACGCCGGTAATGTTTTCACCTTTCTCAAAAATCTTCTCAAGTTTAACCCAGAATTCTTCACGAATTGCTTTTTCACGACTTAAAATAGTTCCCTTTCTACCAGCTACTTTTTCGACATATACATAAACAACATCACCTACCTTTGGTACCTGGGCTTCTTTAACTGTCTGGAATTCACTAACAGGAATGCGTCCTTCATTTTTAAGTCCCACATCAATAATTATTACCTCAGGGCCTACCTCTACAACCTGGCCTTTTACTACTGATCCTTCTTTTACATGGGAAGTATCAAAGGATTCAAGAAGCTTAGAGAAATCTTCTTTTGCTACTGCAACATCTGCCAGTTGGGGAATAAATCTTTTTTTTATATTCATAATAAATTAATAACAACTAAAATAATGCCAAATTTAGTTAAATTCTAAAGTTAAAAAAATTAAGTAAGTCAATCGGCATAAAATAGTAAAACGACTTACTCAACCCACAAAATCTTTTATTTTCTGGATCACATCTGTAGGGGAAAGATCGCTTGTATCAATAACTAACGCATCTGCTGCAGCTTTGAGCGGTGCTGCACATCGCAACCTGTCTCTCCTATCTAGACTTTTCAATAGATCCAAAACGTCGCTCAGTATACACTCTTTCCCTTCAAGGCGCAACTGTTTAAATCTCCTTGCAGCTCGTACCTGAACGTTTGCAGTTATGAATATTTTTAAGTCAGCATTTGGAGCAATTACTGTTCCAATATCACGGCCTTCCATAACAATTCTTGGAGTAGTTTTTATAAGTCTTTTCAAATAATGACCCAGATTCTGGCGTACTTGAACTATAGAAGAAATTTTGGAAGCAACATCCCCTATTATTTCTAAATTTAAGTCAACCCCACTACTGTTGCCGATAATTTTATTACGGAATCAACATCATCTGGAGATATATTATCCTGCAAACATATATAAGCAAGTCCACGATAAACTATGCTGGATTGTACATATTTTAAACCAAATTCCTTTGCTAGCATAGAGCCTATCAACCACTTGCCAGATGCAGATGGTTCATCAAGAGCTACAACAAAACCATTATCCTGATTATGCATTTTTTCTGACAATTGCATAATACCTAAAACCTTTCTTAGGTTCTATGAGATTTTTGCAGTTGTTGCAAATTAAATCCTTGAGTTTTAAGCTAATACAGAGTAAAAAGGCGATAACCTATAGAGTCTCGGGGCGGTTAGCTCAGTTGGTTAGAGTGCTACGTTGACATCGCAGAGGTCGGAAGTTCGAATCTTCTACCGCCCACCATTATCCTGATTTGGCATTTTTTAGACGATATAGGATAGAATTAACAATGAACAAATTAAGGCAGAAAAAAATAACACCGGAACAAGCTCATTGGTATATCCATCATATTTCTTATAGATATGTTTTGCTACATATTTAAAATGAGTAATATTAGTAATTAATTGAGGTATTTATCAATGAATATACTGATTACTGGAGGTACGGGTTTTATTGGTTCCGCACTCAATAAATTTTTTACAGCAGGAGCACAATATTACTGTTCTTTCTCGTAATACCCTAAACTTACCAAACGTGAGAATTATAAAGTCTATTAAGCAAATTAATTCTGATGAAAAAATAGATGTAATAATAAATCTTGCAGGTGCTCCCATCAATAAAAGATGGAGCAGTTCCTATAAAAAGCTATTAATAGGTAGCCGGTTGGAAGTAACAAAGAATCTGATTCTGTTAAAATCACTTAAAACAAAACCGGATTTGTTTATTAGCCCTTCAGCAATAGGTTACTATGGTGCTCAAAATAATAAATACATAGATGAAAATTCTTCTTACGTAAATGACTTTATCCATGAATTATGTAATTTATGGGAATTAGAAGCTAAAAAAGCGGAAAAAATTGGAGTAAGAACCTGTATTACCAGGCTAGGGGTAGTTTTAGGTAAAAACGGTGGAGCATTAAAAGAAATGTTGCCAATATTTAAATTAGGATTTGGTGGTAAGATAGGTTCAGGGAAACAGTTTTTCTCTTGGGTACATTTAAGAGATGTAATCGGCGCATTTAATTTTCTGATCAATGATAAAAAACAAAAAGGAATATTTAATATAACATCTTCTGATCCAGTTACTAATTTCAAATTTACCAAAACCCTTGGCAAAATCCTGAATAGACCGACTATATTTGCAATACCGGCATTTGCCGTAAAAATAATGTTTGGCGAGATGGGGGAAATTATTGTCAAATAGAGTAGCAGCATATCCCAAAAAATTATTAGATAATGGTTATAAATTCCAGTTCAAAACCCTACAATCAGCATTAGACAAAATATTAAAATAAAAAATATAAATGAAAATCGCTATTATTGGAGCATCCGGAACAATTGGACAAGCTTTAAAAAATCAAAAAACGCAAAAGCTATATACATTCTCACGTTCAAATATTAGCTTTGATGATGCAAGGTTACTTCATCATTTTATTGATATTGAAGATAAAAACTCTATAGTAAAAGCTGCAAGCCTGGTTCCTGATAATGAGCAACTTGATTATATTATTGTTACTACCGGATTTTTATCTAATAATAATATTCTTCCAGAAAAATCAATAAAAGATTTAAGCTATGAAAAATTTAACAAGCTATATGCAGTAAACGCTATTGGCCCTGCTTTAATAGCAAAATATTTTATACAAAAATTAAACAAGGGCACGAAATCAATTTTTGCAGTTCTTTCAGCAAGAGTTGGCAGCATTTCTGATAATATTTTAGGTGGCTGGTATTCTTATAGGTGCTCTAAAGCAGCATTAAATATGCTGGTAAAAATCTTAGTATTGAAATACGGAATAAAAATGCGAAGCTTATTGTAGCTGGTTTGCATCCAGGAACTGTGAGAAGTAAATTATCTGGGCCATTTTCTTCAAGCATTAGTAATGATAAAGTTTTTACTGGCGACTATTCAGTTTCAAAAATGGTTAATGTACTTGAAAATTTAACAATTGAGGATTCCGGTAAATTATTTGCCTGGGATGGAAAAGAAATAGATTCTTAACAATATGGAAAAATTGATTTGCTGGTTTCGCCGTGACTTAAGAACTCATGATAACCCGGCTTTATACAATGCTGCCAAGGAAGGTTTAATCCTGCCAATATATATTTTGGATAACAGGAACTCGGATGAATATGAAACAGGATCTGCTAGCAAAGTATGGTTACATCATTCTCTTATTTCCTTGAATCAAAAACTCGGAGGAAATTTTATTGTAAAAAGAGGTAACCCTATTGAAATTCTTGTTAAATTAGCAAATTTTCATGAAATAGATCGCATATACTGGAATAGATGCTACGAACCATGGCAAATAAATCGTGACAAGAATATCAAAATAGTGCTTGAACAAAAAGGTATAAAGGTTAAAAGCTATAATGCATCACTATTATGGGAGCCATGGAGTATTTTAAAGGCTGATGGGACTCCGTATAAAGTATTTACGCCTTTTTACAGAAAAGGTTGTTTAGGTAGCACTGGTCCGCGCTCTCCACTACCTACACCGGAAAAAATATCTTATGTTGAAAATATTAATTCTATAGATATTAAAGATTTTAAGCATTACCTGAAACAGGATGGAACAAGAAATTTAATAAATACTGGAATATTGGTGAAGATGCAGCCTACAAGAGACTAGATGATTTCTTGGAATCTGGTCTGAAAGGTTACAAGGAAGAAAGGAATTTTCCCTCCAGGAATAATGTATCACGTCTATCACCTTACTTGCATTTTGGCGAAATTTCTCCAAATTATATATGCCATAAATGTGGAAAATAAGGGATATATAAAAGATATAAACCATTTTTGCAGTGAACTAGCATGGCGAGAGTTCTCCTATTATGTACTATATCATTTTCCACATCTGCCAAAACAGAATTTAAATAGCAAATTCGATATTTTTCCATGGCAAGAAGATAAAAAAACTATTGGGGTTATGGAAAAAAGGAAAAACAGGTATACCAATTGTTGATGCTGGTATGAGGCAATTATGGGAAACAGGATATATGCATAATCGTGTAAGAATGATTGTTGCCTCTTTCCTGGTAAAAAACCTGCTCCTTGACTGGAGATACGGAGAAAAATTGTTTCGGGATTGCCTGGTTGATGCCGATCTTGCAAATAATTCTGCAAGTTGGCAATGGGTTGCTGGTTGCGGTGCAGATGCAGCACCATATTTTCGTATTTTTAATCCAGTCACGCAAGGTCAAAAATTTGATCCGGAAGGATATTATACTAGAAAATTTGTTCCTGAACTTAAAAACCTTCCAGATAAATATTTATTTAACCCTTGGGAAGCTCCGGAGCATGTACTAAAAAATGCTGGAATATCCCTAGAAAAAAAGTATCCAAAACCCATTGTTGATTTAAAAGAATCACGCAAGAAAGCTTTGGAAGCATTCGCATCATTGAAATTTTCAGACCTAATGACAAATTTAAGAATTATACTTTGTGATCAGTTAACTCATGATATTTCACCTTTATCTGACATTGACAAAGGTGAAGATATAGTGCTTATGGTTGAGTTACATTCTGAATTTACCTATGGTAAAGCACCATAAAAGAAAATAGCGTTATAAATAATGACAACAGGAAGCTCGTGAATTTGTCGAAAACTGTCAACTAGGAACCACCAGTATAAAACTAAAATAAAAATACTTTTTACCTACACTTTCACAGGCATTACAACGAAGCTGTCTTGTGAGTTTTTTGAGATTTTTATAAGCACTGGAGAGAAAGAATCCTTGAAATATATATCAACCTGCTCTTCATTTAATGCACCCAACACATCACTAATATACCTGGGATTAAAGCCAATTGCGACTTCTGTTCCAGAAAAATTGCAATAATTATCATCATCATCAGAAAAAGATAAATTCTCGCTTGCAGCACCTTTGGCTTCCCCAGATGCAGTGATCTCCATAGCACTATTATTAGTAGACATATTAACGGCGCAGAATTTATCTACAGTAACAGTTGCCACACGATCAATAGTTCTGGCAGGTAACTTTGTACTAAAAGTAAGTTTACTCTGATTTTCCGTTGGAATAAATGCAGAATATTCTGGAAAAGTACCATCAATCAATTTAGAAATCAGAATTAAATTATTACACTTAAATTTAATTTTATTACTGGAAAGAAAAATTTGCAGTTCAGATTGTATATTCCTGGCATACTTGATTATTTTCAATAATTCACCAACAGTTTTGCGTGGAACAATCACACCGAATTCCGGACTTTTCTTATTCAGCGTGACTGAAGCAATCGATAATCTATGACCATCAGTTGCTACTCCACAAAAATCCTTATCCTTTACGTGCATATATATGCCGTTCAAATTATAACGAGTCTCTTCTGTAGACATGGAAAAATTTGTATATTCAATAATTCCGGCAAAATCCTTGCAAGAAATCTGAAGACTGATATCTGAATCTACGTCTTCCATCTCAGGAAACTGCATTGCCGGCAAGGTCAACAGTTCAAAACGACAATTAATGCCCTTAATCTCCAACTTATCAGAATCAGATAATTGTCTAAGTTTGATCTCGGAGTCAAGAATTTTACGAACAATATCAGAAAAAGTTTGTCCTGAAACGGTTGTCTGGCCTTCAGATATCACTTCTGCTCCAATATCCTGCTTTAAGTACAGATTCATATCTGTTGCACCAATTTCTATACCACCATCTTTTGCAACTAACTTAATATTGCTGAGTTCTTGCAATACATTTCTTTTTTCAACTATAGAACTTGCAAAACCAAGAGCATGAACCAGGTCTTTAGTTTGAATTACTACCTCTAAGCTACTGTTATTCTTGTCCTGTAACATAATGTTATACCTATCTATATATAAATTAACCGCTAACTTTGTAAAATTCTTGTAAGCAAAATCACTTCTTCACGAAATTCAGAGTCTTTTGACATTAATTCTTCTACCTTTTTCACGGAATGCATAACTGTAGTATGATCTTTCTTACCAAAATTTGTACCAATATCTGCAAGACTTTTAGATGTGTTTTAGATAAGTACATAGCAATTTGCCTTGGCCTGGCTATTGATCGTAAACGCCGTGCAGCTGGCATCTCGGAAACCTTTATATCTGCTGGCGAATTTTCTTTTAATTTCTTCAATATTAATAATCCTTTCATTGGAACGCAGCAAATCTCTCAAAATGTCCTGAGTATTTTCCAGTGTTACCTCATGCCCTACAAGTGTTGAATGCGCAATAATTTTAATAAGTGCACCCTCTAACTCCCTGATATTTGATGTTATTTTAGAAGCAAGAAAATCAATTACACTCTGCAAAATCGTTATACCCATTTTCTCTAGCTTGGATTCTATAATACCTACTCGCAGTTCATAAGTGGTACTATGAACATCTGCAACAAGCCCCCAACCAAGCCTCGATTTTATCCTATCTTCAACATTGTCAAGATCTGTAGGCGATCGATCACATGAAATAACCATTTGCTTATTATTATCTATAATAGCATTAATAAAAGTGTGGAAAAACTCTTCCTGTGTACTTTCCTTACCACAAATAAACTGAATATCATCAATCATCAGAATGTCAACAGAACGAAATTCATCCTTAAAAGACATTACATCCTTATTCCGTAATGCCTTAATAAACCTGTACATGAATTTCTCAGCTGACATATACAAAACTTTCCTATCAGGATTTTTTACATGACAATGCCATGCAATTGCGTGCATCAGATGCGTTTTTCCCAGTCCCACACCACCATATAAAAAAGTGGATTGGATTTTACGACTACTTCATCAGATTCAGCTACAGATAATGCAGCAGCATAAGCAAGCTCATTGGGTGGACCAACAACAAAATTTTCAAAGGTAAATCTGGGATCAAGTAATGAAAGAGTATCTCTATTATTATCAAGAGAAAAACCAGGTGTTATAACTTCCAGCGTTGCAGATTTTTCTATATTCTTTGCAGTAGTTAATGTTTCCTTAGTTATTGTATCCAAATGTTTAAGGCGAACATCGTGATGTAGCCAAAGACGTGAAATCATGTCATGATAATTTGATTTTATCCAATCCCGGACAAAATTGCTTGGTGCAGAAAGTATAACAGAAGAATCTCCCTGTACTTCTACGAAATCTATGTTACAAAACCAGCTCTTATATAAATCTTCTCCATAGTGTGCCATTAGGTCACGGCTTACATCTTTCCATATATTGGCATAGTAGCGTTATTTTTCTGTTTAGAATTAGCGTAATCTAGCTGTTTCATAGTATTAAAACTATTATTGATAATTAAAATTCACCACAAAAAAGAGGTAAGCTCTTAACTTAAATACAATCACGGGAATGATTGAGACAATTGATTCAATCAATTTAGTCTTGATTTTTTTCTGTTCAAGATAATAATATGATCATAAAATTTTTTTGCAAGATCATAATCATGGATATTAAAAGTAGACAACAATTTATTAAAAAACTACTTTATCAAAGCTGTAACAGAGGATGTAAGGAAACAGACCTGATCATTGGCCAGTTTGCCAAACAAAATGTAGAAAACATGAGCGATAACGATCTCCAAATTTTTAATCAGATATTACAATTACCAGACGCTGATATATATGATTGGTACACCAAGAAAAAGCTACTTCCAAAAGAAAATTCGTCTAATATCATGACTCAAATTTTAAATTTTGAGCCAACACAATAATGAGAAAGATAGAAATCCCTTTTGTATCTAGGTGTTTTTTTACATACGAACATTTTAACAACAATAATAAAAATATTTTACTATTATGCTCGGATGAAGAAAATGTATAATAACGGTGACGCAGCTGCATGGCACAACTTCCTAACACCATGCCCATACGACCCCGGCTATCATAACCTCAAGGGCGGACCCTAACTTTTCTATTTTAGCCACTTTTCTTGGTCAGACCCAAGAAGTTACGGAGCTTAGCAGGCCGCAGGCGCGCTTCGCGGGGTGTGTTCGGACCCCGCCCGATTGGTTGCGCACGTGTCTAGTATCTTGGCATGATTGCTGAGGTCCCCCAGGGAGGTTGACACCGAAACCTGCTCACAGGCCATAATGTCGAACCAATATTCCCTGTCCTAGTCTAATGGAAGTTGTTTTATCTAGCGTGATTTAAAGTGAAATGCGTGATAATTTAGCTTCACTATTTAAATTTTGAGTTTCACCTAGTTTATCCTCAGCAGAACACTTAATCCGTTGTAGCCATATGGCCCCCACAGGGATCCGACATGCCCTGAAAGTTTAACGTCGGACAATCTAATCGGTATCCTAATAACCTATTTATCCGTATTTAGTAATAGCGTTTTCCTAGTAAATTTTATCCCTATTTGCGTGTACTAATTTCATGAGCGAGTTCGATTGACAAATAAGGTGGACCACTCTCGCTACAATTCCGTGATTTTCACACACAAGTACTAGTGGCGAACTGCACGTGTCAGGGCTTGGTACATTCCCCTCGTCAAGCCGTGGCACGCAGAGTTGGCCCGTTCATTCGAACGTCTTTATTACGCTAAGAATCCAATAACACGGGACACGTCATGTAATTTTCAAGAGTTTATTCAAAGCTATATACAGCATTAGTAACTGACAGGCATCCAGTAAGGTACACGAACAAATACCAGCGGAGACCGTAACAATGTACCAATCCGAGCATTCGCTCCCTTTGTCCAATGCAAAAAAAGGAAAACAAAAAAAGTGGCGCGAGCGAAGTAGTTCCCGGTATTACCGGGCCGAAATCTGTACCCGAGGCATTCAGCTAAGTCCGCTCTAGCTCGGGGGATGGGTTCGGCGTGCTTCGAAGTTCGCTCTTAATAGCGCGCGGCAGTGCAAGCAATTCGAAGGCTATGCGGAGAAGGGAGCGGATTCGGTACAGCAATGACGGGGTATGACTCCGGGTACGGTGAAAGCATAGACCTAGGATATAAGATAAAACTCGGTCCCACTACTAAAATCGAATACGGTACAAAAACGATGAAAGCATAGACCTGGAGTATGAAGTACAACTCCGTCGCACTAATACAATCGAATATGGTACAAATCATAGCATCGTCCACGCAACTGATTAGGAAAAATCGTCAATGAATACGAGCTAATAGTCATGATTCAACCAACTAGGCGCCTATATCGCAGTCAGAAGTTAAAACGCTGTCCGTGTGCATCACCTGTCCTACAACTGTTGCCTAGCGTCCCTGACAAGTCACTTATTTCATTCCGTCCTACGGCCAGGTTTTTCTCTAATTCTCCAATAGCCGTCGCCTCAGCAATTTGAGTAGTTCAACTGGGAGCTCGATTATCCGGAGTCCTACTAGTCTCATAACCGGTAGGCCGGCGACAGTCCGATCGATCTTGGTTGTAGAGTATCAATTGAACAACGTTATGTCGGCGCGGGGCGGAGTCTTACTCAAATTCTTTAAACGGTCGCCCCTGGTCATTTCTTCGACGGCCTAAGTAAACGGGGCTTGGGCGGTTGTCGCCTTTAGCGATTTCCTAAGCAACCGAGGCCGCCCTTTTAACGGTACTAACGGGTTGTCGTGCCTTTCCCATAACTGGGACTCGTTTCGCCGGGGGTGGGTTGGTACTTTTCTTTTGGGGTTGTTTTGGTTGGTTCCTTTCTTTCTTTTCTTGTCTTGCTTTCGGTTTCTTTCGTTGCTTTTGTTTCTGTTGCTCGTTTTGTTTCTGCTGTTTCCTTTGTTTCTGTTGTTTCTTTTGTTTTGTCGTCCTCTCTCCATCGAGCTCCTCCTATGGCCTTAATACACTGTACACATCGAAATTGTACAGTGTCTCAACTGCACTGTCGAAATTGTGCAGTCGAGTTATCACCAAAATTTTAATGAATTTGATCAGAACTCGATAGTCGAGTGGTTAGTACAGAGAAATCTGCAGCGGGCTTAAACTCCCCGTGCAGGATCGAAACTCAACAAGGGAAAATGAAAAAGGAGAGAGAGGAAAACAGCAAAAATCAAAGCGAGGGCATACATAGTACATAGCCTAAAGGGCAACCCGTGATAAAATAGAAAACTGCTTAAACTCAGCGATCAAGTCGCTCCAAAAAGAAAACGGGGTTTTGCACTTGCTCGGTCTGAGGTCGAAACAATTCGCGAGAGGTCGGGATTTTGTCTTTGCTACTAAGTGGGTCTAGTGATTTTGTTTTAGACCTGGAACATCCTAGCGAGCCTTTGAAAACGTGTACGGCGGCCGCTTGAGGCGTCTAGCCGTGCTGCTGCTTTATTTTAATGGCTGAGCGTTTCCTACCGATTAACCACGTGTGTACGTGGTACTGAACTTTGGTAATTTTCTAGTAGTCTGGCCAGGGCGATTTTGAGGCAATCGTCTTAAAGCCGTATCCGAGAGAATATCCTGACAAATGGTATCGTAGGGTTGACGTGGACTCGGGCAGTCCGGGGTTGATTCCTATTCAATGTTAGTAATGAGCTCTTCATAGTGTACAAACCGAAAATACGCAAATCGTACCAAATACACGTATATGAGTCGCTCCTTGTGGAGTGCCAACACCTTACGCTCACGCTGAAATCACTTAGAATTTGTTTGGTCTTTTATATTCCCCAAAGTCGCTTAGCTCAAGCTGATAAACGAAATTTTGAGGGCTTCCTAAAGCCCGACAGAGGCTATTCCCCTGTCCCTATCTGCAAAGTCAGTCCGAGCTCAAGCAGCGGCATGAGCATCGAACGGTCTACTAAACTGTAATTTTGTAAACCATAAGCATAGTCAGAAACAAGCAAATAAGCGAATCCTTATGATTTCGTGGTGAAGTTTTACCGTGGTCAGCTCAGGAAAATTCGACAGCCCTAACTCAAGAGTAATAAGTCATGTAAAAGCACGTGGACGGGAAGCGTCCAATTTGATTTGCCTTACCTATGACCACGGGGAATCAGAATGACTTCGGCCTTGGTGCCTATGATTTGGTACCTTCTGTGCAATCGCTCGAGGTGCCCAAAACAGAACTCGACTTGAGGAGGTTTGTCTAATAAACATGTAAAGTGTTGAAAATTGGTGTCGGTTCAACCTATAAAAGCAAGGCTAAACCATGATCAGCTAAATTTGTCTTTTGTAAATCATTGGTTCCTGTTACATCTGGGGAAAATAAACCCCCAATTTCTCGATTCCTCTCCTAACTTACAGCAGTCGATCCGGGACAGCAATTGCTAGTCCCCTTCCGCGAGACGGAAGATGTCTGCGCGGGTCCTCCGGTTGTCGATCTCCATTCCAAGCTCGAAGAACAAAAAGCACAAGAAAGCGAGAAAATGTTACGAAACTGTACTAGAAAAGTCAAGCGTCGGAGCCGGTCAGTAGAGTCGACCGAACTCCGCGCTGCCGAAGTCGAACTGATTCCAAGAGACGACGCGGTAGTCGTCGCTTCAAAATTTTCTGCTATGTTGAAGCATGGCGATTTTGTCGCCATCCAATCGGCGACGTTCTCTTGACGCCCACTTTTTCGAGGTCAAACCCGGGCGCCCAATCGAAAAATTCCCCAACTTTTATTTTTGACAGCTATCGTAAACCCTGGGACCCCGTTAGAGAGAGTCGGCTTCAATCGAAATCGCCGACATCAAACTTGAACCCTCCGATTACTCGGAGGTCGACCATCTGTGCTTTTCAGCTTAAATTCTGATGTAACCTCCAAAAGTTATGTCAAGAATAATCCAAAGATCATTACTCAGATCGCTTAAGCCCCTTACTTAATCCTAAATCGACTGTTAAAACCCCAACTGTTCTACAAAAATGGTTGGGTCACCCGTCAACTTTCAAGTTGAATTTTCTTTCCATATAAAATGCTCGGATTAAGCTGGAAATCTGTCCTCAGATAGGTCTTGTGGTTCTCATCCATCAAATTTCTCTCAGCTAACTCGCCGATTTAAAGCCAAATTTCTGCTATTTAGCGAGTTAGCTGCCTCATCCATCACTTAATTAAGCTTATTTGGAGGCCATCTGGGGCTAAATTTTACCACCCTATCCATGGATAAACGTGCTAACATTGCACGTTTATATGTTGGCTTACAAGATAAAGCCAAACATTCCTAGCATTCCACGCTAATGGCTTTTCAAATATCCCGACAGGACGTCTTTAGGCGTCCCGAAACGGGGGAACCTAAGATGGGAATGAGCTGATTTCGCGACCTGGGACGCAGCACATTCCTACGTATCCTCTGAACTATCCGGGGTCCTATTCAGGAACTCCCAGGACCCATGAGAGGGCCCTAAACCTACCCCCCGTCTGTCCTATTCCTAGGCGTCCAGTCCGTCCGTAAAACTCACGAATTTAATGTCGTTTTGTACGTTTTGTCCTCACGCATCCCGTTTTTTGTCAGTTTCCTATATGTTACATATATATATATACATATATACAAATACATACATATCTATACACATACACATACACTACTCATGAGCACACATTACACATGAGACACACAGGCGACCTGAGCGACAGAAAGGTCGCTCAAGTTCACACTAGAAACATGCAGAACCACAACAACAACAACAACAACAACAACACAGCGACAACGACAACAACAACAACACACACACATACACACACACACAGGGCGACAGCAGCGACGACAACCGACCAAAGAAGTCGGTTAGAGAGAGTGGAAAGAAAAAGAAAAAGAAGACGGAAAAGAAAGGGCAGGGGAAGGGAGTCGGGACAGGGGGTTCCCGAGGGAATTTCGAGGGGCTGGGGCGGAATTCGGTCCCAGGACGAAGAACGGGGCCGAACGATACCAAACATGAGGGGGGTAGACGCAGTGGCGGGTCGGGACCCAGTTTTGGGTTCCGACATGTATTAGCATGCAGGGTTTCAGCGGGCTCTCCCGCTCTAACGGTTGGGCGGAGCGACGCCCGCCGGGCATCGTTGAGCTCGTCTTGGAAAGGCGATTTAAACGAGGGGTGTTTTCCCTACCTTAACGGCAGCGGGTAGAGGGGCACTAAAATCACGACTGTTAAAGACTGTTAAAGAGAGTGTCGGCAAAAAGTGGGGGCGCATTTTCGGCCGTCCCGGGTTAACGGGGCGACGGATGGAGACCCGCCGGGCATCGTTGAAGATGTCTCGACGCGACGAATGCAATGAGGGGCATTATGCCTACTTTTGAGTTGGGGTTAAATTTTCGGTCGGTTTGTACCCACTTGCAGTCGGCATGCCAAATTGGGGGGGCACATTATCGGTCATAAGGGGCTAACGCGAAGTCGGACAAAGACCCGCCGGATATCGTTGTGCTCGCCAGGAGCAGACGAATAAAATGAGGGGTCGCATGAGCACGTTTAGGGCCGGGGGTCAAATACGGAGTTGGTACAGAACAAGCGGGATTTGATGTTGAATTTCCGTGGTACGATACAATATAGGGAAATGAGTGATCTAGCGGCGGAATGACTGGTCGGATCGAGACCCGAGTGGCCTCGCCAGATGCCCAGATGGGTGTATTACTTGGAGACACTCGTACGTTCACTCACTGGTCCGATGGTAACCAGAAAACCCAGTTGTTAGCATGGTGATCGGGCAAATTTGGGCTTCAAAGGGTGCTATAAAAAGAAAGGTCTTGGTACGGTGGGGCGGACAAATAAACACAGCGAGTCACGAAGATCAAGCAGTACACATATATATGCATAGCTATATTTCCATATAAGCCTATATTAGGTTCACTCGGGACCATGGTCCCCAGCCAAACCTAGCGTAAGTATTGGCTGTTAATCGAATGTTTACCCGTTTGTCCCTAGAATATCTCAGGAAATCCTCCAGCAATTTGTGATGTCTTGGGCTCGTTCGAGAGCCCTGAAAATTCTCTACCGAAAAGTACTCGGGGCATTTTCGGTAAATCTGAACCGCTGGACGGTTACGGGCCGATAAACAGGCCCGAGGTCCGTTATTTCCGCATAATCGGAAACTACCGTAACCCATTGATCCTAGCTTACTTTTGGCAACCATTTGGCTATAGTTTATTCGAGCCAGGTAAACTTGATAGTCCGGATTTTGACTACTTCCCGATCTCTTAGATTGTCAAAGGCCTCCTATTCCCGGACGGTCAGAAATTTGAATTTTCAATGGGGGAAGATAGGGGCTAGTGGTCGAGTTCCGTT